>JAPMOB010226140.1:0-34826 GCA_029875015.1 Lepomis gibbosus
TTGTCATGGGGGAACCAATTTAGTCCCCAGAGAGGGAAACGTGATAGGAACGGGCAGAATGGAGAGTGACGCAGAAAACGCTCAAGTTGACGCAGTTGCCAAAATAATCTTTTGGCCTTATTGTTCTGCGATGGAATAACTGATCTCATTGTAATCTTACACCAACACCTTGTAGCCAATCAAGTTGGCCTGATTTTTTTTCTAGATGCATAGTGGCCTGGGCAGCAAGTCAAGATGAGGAAGAGGCGAGCATATAGGGTGCAAAAAAGCATGTAGCATGCATGCATACAGCAGCCAGCGTCACATGGCAGGAAGCATCATGGAATGATGCTTTATTATAGGAGCCACTGAACAGCCATCAATCTCAGAGCAGTTTTTCTGACTGCCCTGTACTCAGTGCACACAAGGACAGAGTGTGCAAGAGGGGGTGGTGGGGTGGGTATATCATTGTTACTCACCTCTAGAGGACACTATTGTTCACCATGCCATACATCAACCAGCTCCTGTTTCATACAATTAACCTTTTAATTAACCTAACCCCATTAAGGCTGTGTGGTCACGCCCAGTCGTTTCAGGTGGGCTATAAGGCAGGATTTGTAAATTACAAATTCTCCACACTGCACTGTGAATATTCAGAAGCTGAATAATGTAGTAAAAGTTCTGGTGCTTTTTAAGAAGTTGTAATTATCTTGACCTGCTCCTTCCCTTCGGGTAGCTCCGCTAATTACACCAGCATTCTCTTGCATCTTTTACAGGAGGCTTAGCATATATTCATACTAGTTTGTCAAAACTTGCAAAAACCTTTCACTCTACGCAGACCATGCACATGTATTTACATAGGTGTGTGAAGCACCTCTGCTTAAAGCATTCAAATGATGTCTGAAAAACATCCATGACAAGCTTTGACGGCACTGCATGGTCACACTGTGTTTCTGTTATCCATTTAACGTTTAGAATTTGGAATGAAAACACAATTAGCAGTTTAATTGGCCATTTTACTGAAGAATAATTAACTTCCTGTTTATATGCGCAATTAATTGTCAGTCACTTGAAAGTGAGGAGCTAGGTTTAATCACACACAAGTTATTTTCTGAGATTATATTTTTAACTTTGAAGAAATGTCTACTGACAATGTGTGTGGGCGCGCGACCGTGCGCGCTTATGCTGTACTGAGAGAGAGCGAGAGAGAGAGAGAGAGAGAGCGAGAGAGCGAATTTGAATTTTTCATTTGCTTATAGACGGTCACAGAAATTAATAGTTATTAATTTCTTTGCAGGTACAATTTGGAAATATGCTGGAAATGCACTTAATTAGTGGATTAAATCCTTACCTCAAGGTCACAAGATGCTTGTTACAGTCAGACCAGAGGCTGTCTGCTGCCTGCAGGGTCGACCCAGGGTGAAAGCAGGCAACACGTTCTCACTCCCAAGTTTTCACATGTGGAGTATTCATCAAAACCTCTGGGCGTCACTTTTCAACGCACCTGGTTTATTTGCGTCAACAGCAATAAATATGCTACTTCCGGTCAAGTTAACAATAACAAAAATTTTAAGTCTGGTTAGACTTTCACAGCCTTGTGAACTGGTCATAGTTTGGTTAGGATTACACAACACTTGGTTTACTTTGGGCCATGGCCAAGTAGGCCATTTTAGGTAAGTTTAGTTGAGTTAAGTTAGTTTACATTAGCTATCTAAGCTTAAATTAAAAAGAAGTCAACGTTGACTGTTGGGTTTAGGCAAAAACCGGTCTCCTGGGTGAAAGTCTGATGTTTGTTGAGGACTCTGTCACTCTTAATACTAGGTACTTCACCTGACATTGACCTGACATCTAGCATAATGCTTGTAGAGTTCAATTATGACGCTAAAGGAATAGGCTACCCAGTGCGTTAAAAGTGATGCCAAGGGGTCTTGATCAAGTGTCCATATGTGAGGACTTGGAAGGGTTGGAGCAGGAAAGTTAACAGATATCACTACTTAATTTGCTGAATTGATTCTTGATATCATTACGAAGCATCTTAATTTGGCTCCAGATGCTGGCTGTTAAAAGCAATTGTGTACCCTATGCAAAAGTAATTTCCAAATCCAGATGTTTTGGGGGGTTTTGTGATTGCAACACGGATCCAGCTTACTTGAGCACTTTACTTCACTATAACTCCAGTTTGAAAGTGGCTCTCATATTCTGGGCATTTTGGCCCACATCAAATGGTCCAGTTTTATTTTTCTATGTCATCTATAGACAAAGAGATCTGACCATGATGGGAATTAAAAGATTTTTATCAAAGTAACTCACTCCCATAGACCACATTCCTACTCAGGACTTGGAGTCTTTTTAGATGTGGCACAGCTTCATTTAGCTGACCTAACTTATTAAAGTTTGATATGATTGTATTTTAGTCTGAAGCAGTATAAGAGTATAAGATAAGATGTGAAAATATTTAAGTAGTAATAGTAGTAATGAAAAATACTATTCTACAACATTTAAAGGTGTGGATGAGACGGCATTAAGGAGGAATGTAATAAAGTATATTTAATCAAGTACTGTACTCAAAAACTTTTACTTAAACTTTACTTGAGTATTTAGAGTTTCTGCTACTTTTTCCTTGTACTCTGCTGCACCAAAGAAGAAATATTGTATTTTTTTAATCCACATTTATTTTGCATAAATATTATGCATTTCAGATAAAAGATTATTATTAAGGTTTCACATACAAATCATTACTAGCTTATAAAATATAATGATTTGTTACAGATTTAACAGCCAAAGATAAGAAAGTTGTTAAAATTAACTCCACCATGATCAGCTGCACCATCAAAATACTGCTGACATCTTCATGCATCACTAATTATAATTCAATAAAAAGGCACCATTCGGCTGCAGAATGAGTACTTGGACTTTTGGTACATAAAGTACATTTTGCTTATAATACTTATGTACCTTTACTTAAGTAAAATTTCAAAAGCAGGACATTAACTTGTAAGAGTATACTATATTTAATTGCTTATTTTATTTAAGTCAAGTACCACTTCCACCTCCACCACAAGTGTAAGCAGAACTTTAATGTTGTAGCTGATAGTGCAATACGTATTCTAATGTTTTAACCTATAGGCATTTCTTCAAGTATCAGTTCATAGCATGTTTTGCATGCCATCTCTTACCTGTGAAGTAACTTTAAGTAAGAGGAGAGTAAGAGGAACAATGTAGTGCAGTTGGTGTATAAAGCTGTTGAAAATAGAAATTTTCTGTGAAGCACCACTTTTTAAAAATTAAATTTTTTAAGCAACATTACGTAAGATGTGTTTTTGTGTGTGTAATTTGGCACCCGTACAGTTTCATAGTGTAATTCACTATTTGCATTTGCTAAAATTACATTACTAACTAAAACTTTTGTGCAAAAGGAATTAAAGGCCAGTCTAATATAGGCACCTGTCCCAAGTATAAGCAGCGTGAGTTCAGTAATTGATGCAAACAAAAGGTCGGGATATTAAGTGAAATTTTACTGTCCATTGTACATTCTATTCTTTTTGCTTCTTCTTATAGCTTGCTTGTTGTGTTATGGTGTCGTAAAGCATTACACTGTTCCTGGTATAGAAATCCTGCCCGGGATTTCAATCCTACATAGTGCCAGACAAAGCTTGCATAGGCCCAAGCAGTAATGATAGTGATGTCGTTCACCATGATTGCAAGTCAGTGTACCTTCAAAATAATTTTGAAACTGTCATTTTAAGATAAAATACTACATAATGTTGCTTTGAAGGTTCAGTGTGTAAGTTTAGTGGCATCTAGTGATGAAGGTTGCAAATTGTGGCTAACGACTCTGTCATGTCAACTTCCATGTAAGGGGACCCGCACTGTATGTAGGTAGAAATAGCTCATTATAAGGTAATAAAAATATAACAGTTCATTATGTAAGGTCTTTATACACTACTGAAAACACAGTTTTGGATATTATGCTGTATTTCTCTCAGTAGATCCTCCTAAATATTACACCCTGGACATTTAAAGGTTCTGTAAATGAGATTATGAACATTATAATAGCAGCAGACAACTATTTGTTATGTAAGATATAGTGGACAAATGGCGTCCTGAGCAGAGAATGATATCACACTTCCTGTGTGCGTTGTCATCCAGGCTTCTCTGTGCCTTGTTTTGCTGCATATTAGAGCATGTTAATGCCTGTGAGTCCCCCCCTGTGAAATTGTTCATCTGTGAGGAGAGCAATATAACAGCTGTTTCTTTTTTAATGTAACATTGTGAATTAATGGTTTATTTCCACCTTGCCAGAGTTAGTGATTGTTGGAACAGTGGAAAGACTAACACAGATGGTTTTGGTGAGTTATATATTGTTTCCCTCCAGTTTGAAAGTGTGTAAAGTATGTTTTTACGCTGATCTGAATTACAGTTTTTCTTAATGGGGTCTGTTGAGCTGTAGCGACCATTTGTTTTGGTCTGAGATTCTGGTGCTCTAGTGCAACATTTGGTGCCAGTGAATAGTGCACACAGGTATCTTTAAGCACATTGCTTGACAAAAGTATGAAAATACTTGAGAAAACTGAGAAAACGTGTTTCAGTAATGGGCTTTTTCAATTTCTTAGTCATTTATTAAATCCACTTTGCTTTACAGTATTAGCCCCAAAACTGGATACAAAACTAGGAGAGAGTTGTTGTACTCTCCTTAAATTGAAGCCTAGGTGGTTTGCAAATTTGCTGGCCCCTCACACAAACCCCATTTAATATCTAAGCACCAGCAGGTATCAAACTTTCTTTGAGAATTGAACAGCCCGACCCTGAAGGCATCCCTTTGCTCAGTGTCTTCTTTCCATTTCTAGAATCCCACTTTACAAGCTTAAATGTCTACTTAATATGCTTTAATGCCTGCTCTTTAGAGCCAGGGAGCACTTCATCACTTTTATACACCTTTATATAACACACTGTTAACTAGCAATGCCTTATGGAACAGCTTGTCTTGCAGCTGGAAGGCGCCTCCATGGTATGATGGAGGTACCTGTTCACCATTCACAATGAGATAGTAAAATGGGAATAGAGGCCGCTGCATACTGCTGCTGTCTATATCAGTCAACGATGAATATTCATGAATCACAGTGTCATGACATGCTCTGTAATTGGCAGCAACATTAGTAATGACACTGCTGGTATCAAGTCCCTGCATATTCATGTGGTGGGGCAATATTTCCTTGTGGTGCTGTTTTTTTCTCTTCTCCTGAAAGTGAAAATGTATTCTGAAGCTGCAGGTGTCCCTGGTGCCACAATCAATTGCTGGCTGGATTATGCCCTGGTGAAAATCAGACAAACCATTAGTTTCTTTGTCAATGTCTTTGATTAATAATATATCTGAAGTATAAAAGGTTGTGAGGACGCTAAATAGTGTAAAGTGAATCTCTTTGTAATGGTTATGAATGCCGGCCTTAAGGACTCTTATATACCATGTCATTGCCACTCTCTATTGGGCATTAAAAAGATCAGTGGTAAAATGTATTGATGAATCTTGCCTAAAAAGTAACACACCAAATTATTGAATTATTTTAGTCACACAAGAAATGTGATTTTGCTCTGTAATAATGCTACATGCAGTTAAATCGTTTACCCAAGTTGTTTGAGGTGTGAGTAGATTTAGCAGCTTGCACAGCCGGCTCATCGAAGTTATACGCTGATAGTGGGCACACTATGGCAGATTTCTTTTTGTACTAGAATTTGCTGCGACTCCATTTCGGCCCCACTAAAGTGTCCTAGAATGGATAATGAGGGAACTGGATAAAGCTTTGCCTAAGCTGCCAGGCTTTCTCCTCTAAGCAGCTGGGATGGGATTTTTTCTCCTTGTGGCTTCAGTTTAGTGCAGTGCAACATTCGAACTGTGGTGTAAGGAGGCAGACCTGGTTCTAGACCAGTAGACGGGGCATGTTGAGATGGAGACATTGTTTACAGCAAAGTAAAGTTCATAGGCACAGACTTAATCGTTCTTCCAGTGGTGGAAGCGGTATTCCACCACTGGAAGAATGTGGTATTTATATCATTTATTGAAGTAAATGTACAGATACAACAATGTTTAAATAATCCATTTCAAGTGAAGATCCTACAATCAAAATTCTACTTAATATAAAGTGCAAAAATATCACCAGCAAAATGTCCTTAAAGTATCAAAGTAAAAGTACTCATTCTGCAGTAAGATCCCATTCACGTCACCTGTAGCTGATATATTAGATATGACATGTTGAGTTTGCTAATACAAATGCTGTTGTAGCTGGTTGAGGTGGAACTACTTTATATATAGTTAGGTAGTCTAGTGGTTCCCAATCGATTGGTCGGTCCCCTGCAAAGGGCCACGTGATAAATCTGAGATGTCATGATATGATTAATAGAAAAGGAAAGAGAAGAAAAAACAAAGTTGTGAAATGCAAACTTTTTCCCATCTTTAGTTTTTGAGAAGTACTGGGTTTGAGCTTTTGGGCCTCAGTTATTTAGATGAATCCGTGTGAGAAGTTTATAGAGGAGATGTCTCTTTTGTGGAACTGAGAACAGCTATCAATATCTGAATATAGATATTCATAGATATCCGAACCATGACAGGGAGCCCCAGCTATACAATGTTTTTTAAGAGGTCAAAAAGGTTAGGAACCACTTGTTTAATCTTTCATTGTATTAAGTACTTGAGTAAATATACTTTCCACCACTGCATGTTTCCTTGATAAAGGCCTACAAACTCTGGGAAACCTTTAATCCATAAACTCTGAATGCAGCTCACCAGCTACACTAGGCCTGCTGTTTGATTTGTTTCAGCAATGAATTACCTGCACTGCAATCTTTGCTGTTCTTTTTCCTCTTTTTTGCTGTTGATAACCAACTGAGCTACATCTGCACATTGCAGGAGGAGCCATGGCATTGCACACGGCAGTAATGGGAACTGCTGTCACTGCTAGAGGAGGTTTCTTTGCATTTTATAGCCTTACAAAGGCTATACAAAGCAAAACAGGTGAGATTCTCTCAAGTGTTGCAGAGCAATACTCAGTGTGCTGTGTTGATAACAAAGTCGTAGTAATATAATTAGGAGGCCTCAGATTACATTTGCTGAATAAAAATGTGGGCTGATATAGATGATACTTGTACACAATTTCATTCTACGTGTATTACAAACTGTAGATGGGATGAATAATAAGGAGCTACTTAGGGACTAATTTTAGGTTCATCCTTTTCACTATTGCTTCTCAGTTCTATCAGATGGTGTGTATAGCTAACAATTGCAGTAAATTTGAGAATGGCTGTCATTTGTCTCTTTCAATTTTTGCTTATTTTAGATAATCCTTTGCCATCATATTCTTTACTAAGTATGTGTTTTGCAATTAGTCAAGTTTGCTTGTTAACATGTCTCAGTGCAGCCTGTCTGTGTGCCACATGCAGATTTTATGATTAATCTAGAAAGATAATATTTTGAAATGTTATTGGGAGTGGAATATAAATAAGCATGTGATGTATTGTTTTTTATTGCTTGATGGTGTTTGGCAGCTTTGTCACAGAAAATGCATGGCTTATTTTTTCTTAAATCCATCATCAGGACTATAAAGACATATGCATAATAATGAAACACATTTATTAATGTGTACTGTCCCCTGGAGTCACATGACAATGAAATGGATGACTGGGTTTCTTTTGCATGGATGCTATATGCCTGTGTATCGCATGTAGAGGCGGCTGAACAGGTAAAAACAAACGGGTATGTGTATGTGCGGTTAGTAAGGGCTCATGGATGAGCTCCCATCCAGAAGAGCTCAAATAGTGGCTTTGCAAAGGTCTCACTGTAGTTTGATGGGTTCATTGGTAGAGGAGGAGTCACTGACTCAATTTAGATGCACTCAGT
Organism: Lepomis gibbosus; assembly: GCA_029875015.1. Lineage (NCBI taxonomy): Eukaryota > Metazoa > Chordata > Actinopteri > Centrarchiformes > Centrarchidae > Lepomis > Lepomis gibbosus. The sequence continues at coordinate 7,868 of JAPMOB010226140.1, forward strand.
TGTAAGTTGCTTTTGTCCTCAGGTTTGAAAATAAAAAAGAGCAGGACAGGACAACCTCAAACATGTAGTAACAGCGACAAGAAAGGCTCTTTTTGATTTGCACTGTAGATTTTGCCATCTTATGCAGATTTTGTGAATGTACATAGAAGCAAACATTCTCTAACCCTTAAGTCAGATAACTTAAACCAGCAACAAACTGACCTCACTATGTAGCCAAATCCTGATAAATCTTAGTCCTCTGTGCCATACACTTCAATTGTTGTCCAAACCATTACACTGGGGGACATTTTCCTTTACACCACCCTGCTGCCTTTAGTACTCATTAGAGCACAAAATGCGTATTAATCCTCAGCTGAAAATCGTCCTCCAAAATGCACAATTACTCCTTTTTGTGTAACATTTGCTATAAAGTACAGTGTCATGCTGTTTAAGGAAATTTCCAAGAAATACACAAAAATTAACCTATATATTTGTGAAACGTTTGTGGGAATCGGTGGTCTTGGGCACAATTTGAGTCCCAAATACATGGTGAAGAAGTCAGACGAATTAATACAAAGTTGGTTTTAATCTTTTACATGGAATCAACACCAGTCATTAATTAAGCTACAGCCTGTTCCCAATGATATGTGGTCCATGTGTTTTTTAATACCAACTTAAAAAACAAATCTCAACTTGTGTACTAGGAATGTCTTGGGGTTTCATAAGCAATAGAGCTAATAAATCCCTAATTTTCCTTCAGCATCAGTTTTTTGGAGCAGCTTTTTGAGAGGATTTCTCATGGCAGATTCTTGTTCAGCCCCTGCTTGCAACCACAAATGGGCATTCTCCACCCTGATGTTGCATAACCTCCTTGCCATTGTGATGGAGTTGCTTCCAAGCTGTGTCTCTGGGGTTTGATTTGTAAGGCGCTTCGCACGTCTGCTATGAAGTCTAGAGCAGCAGCATGTTTAGACTGGGAACATTTCTCCTCTTAACAAGTCTATGGGCTTTAGTCCAATCACCCAAAAAAAAGAACGATAACTCTTTTGTTCTCTTCCAATGAGTTAGAGTATCCTCTTGTCGTTACCATTACATACCAAATCAATTATCTATGCTGCTGGTTGTATGCTTCTTAAATATGTTTTGCCCCTTTATTTACTCGGGTTGTCTAATGGCGGTCTAGAGGGGGTGTCCAAACCCTTTCTTCTAATCCTCAGTTATTCTTCCTTTCTTCTTTTCAAAACTAGGATTTACGGACCATCTGGGACAGCAAATAAGCTTCTAATAGGCAAAGTAAAGAGTGATTTCAGTGTTAAAAATACTATGAAAGTCATATGATTTGCCTCAAATATTTCTATAAAAACTGTTCAGAAGAAAAAAAGCGATGTTCCCAGATTTCTTTTCTATGGTTTCTATAACTGTGTTTTCAAAACATGCAGTACCTCCTTGAGGTTCATGCTGTCATACTGGTGGAAATGATTGTTGTTTTTAACCAATGGAATATGTATGGCTTCACAATATTGTTCTCGTCATGAATATTACAGTGGAAAGTTGTGCATATGCGAATATCATCTTGATCCATTCTAAAGATTTGGGACAATAAGTATCCAAATGTTGATGTGTTTGCTTGGCTCCTATTGTCAGATCTCAAAACTGCCCTTGCGCACAGAGACAATTTCTCATCAGGCTCCAGCAGCCGGAGCACCAGGCTCATTCACGGAGGAGTCCGATATCTACAGAAAGCCATCATGAAATTGGATTACAAACAGGTAAATGCTTCATTTTTTCTCTGCAGCTGACACTTATCCGCAGAATTCCTGGTCCCTCTGGTCATATTGCTTTATTTACCCTCCCATGTTCATTTTTCATTCACGGGAAGTACTGACATGTTTGCCTTGAATGACTGCCTGCCTGGAATTTTCTGAAGTTGTTTTAAAGAATTCTTACAACTTAGCAGACCTGTGTTGTTATCATATTGTGAATTAATTCATAAAATTATCTCTCAGTAATAGGTGGAATGAAGCCTATGTCTCCTCCTTTGTGAATTGTTTAAGACGAGTCACCCAGGTTCAAACTGAAATGTCACCATTTTCTGTTACATTTCAGAGTATATGGGAAATCTCATTATTATTCTCAGCTTGTGTTTTCTTTAGGACCCTTATTTCACTATCTGTATGAACATACGAGGGTCCTGGAGGTGAGCAGCAGAAGAGACCAATTACTGTGATTGCAGAAAACACAACTGCCTAGTCAGCAGCTTGACAGTAAAATGTAGGCTGTACTACATGTCTTGGATCAAACAGAGGGCAAATTAAAGTAATAGTTTTTGGGACTGGGAACTTACGAGTTCTAGTCGCAATAATACTTTCTTTCAAAAGCTCAACTCTGATTCAGGAATTAACTAACTAATAAACATGCAGGAAATACAATTTTAGTCTAATCCTTCATTAGAGAAATAAAGTGTTCTTATACCAGCAGAACAAGGTAAACTGTAATATGCCATTGCTGTCATAGAAATATGCGCAAAGACATCTTTAATTTATTACTTTAAGAATAAAGGCTGAATTAAAGTTAGAATTCAGATTTGAGCTGAAAAAATTTGTGGATTAAGTCTTCAAAGCAAAAACAGCACAAATTCACTTGTTCCAGTTGCCCAAATTATGGTGATTTTCTTTGTTTTATATCATAGTAAATGCAATATGAGTAAAAAGAAAGAGGATTGAACCCTTGGACTCTGGAAAACTGTCATGGACAGTTTTCATGGTTGTATGTCCTGGAACAATTAATTGAATAATCTAAAAGAACATTTATTCTAGTATTCAATAATGAAAAGAATCATCAATTTATAATAATTAGAATAGATTTTATCTCTGACAAATGGTCTGTTTTGACTCTCTCTCTAGTCATCACATTGTGAAATGGGCCCCTGTCCAGCACATGTCCAGTCCAGTTGGTCGACCATCACACCTATTTGTCAGCACCCAAATCCATAACGCTTCAGGTGTAAGTAAAATCTCATTTCACCTATTCTCTGATCATTTTTCACCTCATATACCAGAAAAAGCAGTAAACCTTTCCCTTGATAAAGGCATGAAGTTGGGAAGATGGAGAAGTTCAGCCGGATGGTAGTAAACTTTACAATCACCTTTGGGCTGAGAGGCCCATTGAAGTGTAAGGTAAAGGAAGAGTGGTCCATGGCATCTCTGCACCATCTCGCCTTTGCTCTCTCAGACTTGGGTGAACTCAAGGGCCTTGATTTGATTTGTGCAGCCTTGAATCATAAGCTTTAATTGCACCTGACATTTAAAGCTTCTCTCTGGTATTTAAAGCAGTGTACAGGTGTGGCTCATTACTGAGAGGGGGATAGGAGATTTTCTGATTTCTTTCTCATTGCTGGGCCGTGGCAGCGTCTTAACTCATCATGCAGCCTGTCACCATCCCAGAACTCCTCCTTCACCCGCACAAAGCCATATCTGACCCAACTATCATCAGTCAAACCAGAGTTCAGGCCTATCATAAAATGAAGTCCTTTTCAGTGCTGCAAACACTGTCATAGAGAAGAACACTGCTGACAGCATCATAGAGAATAGAAAAGTGTGACTCTGTGGGAACACAGCACATATTACCAACCCCGCAGATGTTGTATTGTCCTGGTATTGCGAGGTGGTGATTCGTGTACTCTTCCAGTGTGGTGGGAACCATTGTTTATTATGATGCTCAGAGCTCTGAACAGTATATAGTGTGCTGTACACAATACTCTGCACCATCAAAGTGTATGAATCACTTTGCGCAATGTTAAATTATAGCACTTATCACAGCTGGAGATGCTGGCAGCAGCAATCTGACTGCAAATTGTAGAAATCTAAATCTGTCCTCGTACCTGTTTTGAGTGATGGCAAAACTTCTCTTGTCTTACATGAATAATTGTGAGGAGAGCATGTTTAGTGTTTCGACTTTTAGAACAACAGATATTTCATCTGCAGCATAAAAGATTTCTTAGAATGTATCACCAAATATAACATATATAGAGTTGTGTGTACATTGGAAGTCATTACCGGTCACACTCCAACATAAACCCTTATAAACCTTTAGATAATTTGGGTAGTATTAAAAGGAGCAGCGCAGACAAGATGTCTGTTTGGCACCAGGAGCAAAAATATTATTAAATATGAGTTTTTAATTATGATTTGTCAGTAATCTTAAATTCCAGATCATACCTTAAATACCTTAGTGAAATGTCTTGTGTCCCACATAGCCATCTAATTCCTGTTTATGCGAGCGTAAACAAATTAAAAACAGCATTTTTAAAAACAGAAAATAGCCAACAGGCATTGCGTTCCACCAGTCCCAGGATCCATCTTTCTCCAGGCTATATGTGCCTCGTGTTGGCATCAGAAAAACAAAGCATATGTTGATTGTTAGCCAGGGTGTACGTAGCATGTCCTGTTCACTCAGGGTCTCCCTTGTAGCTGCAAACTCCTAACTTTGTTTCTCTAGGCTATCTGTCAGACTTCATTTAGCATTTGAGGATATGTGGATTCCCATGTACTGCAAAAAGGCAACACACTTGTGAGGGAATATGGCCACTATCTGAGCAGTGATCTGTCAACCTTATTCATTTAGCAGAAGTAAGTAGGAGAGGGGGGTATTTTACATGAGCTATTTATATTTTTCAGTTTTATAATAGCAGTCTTTTGTACTTCTAGAAAGCACCAACATTTGGAAAGGAAATATGAAAAGCAATATGTAGAGTTTTATCATATTTATAGGATTTGATTCATCTATCATTATTAGTGTAGAAGGGACAAAATAAGAAGAAAATTACACTTAATTTTTCCTCAAGCTGTCTTTTCCACCCCTTTTCCCATACGCAACTGGGTACATTATGGCAGTGACATTTTCTGTCCTGACCTTCTTTACTGGGGATCGGGCTTTGACTGCTTGGGTTCATCTCCTCAGGATTTTTCAAACCATCATGGTCAGATAGTTTCAACATGTAGACATCCTTTAGCCTTAGAAAACACAGTCTTTGCAAACATCCAATTTTGTAAGAAATGACGAACAGATTGTCAGACTACGTACACATAAATCACACAGACAAACTTAAAATATCCATGCACAGCGGACTTCCTCTAGACATTCTGTAAAATGAAATCTGTTATAAATACTAAACCACAATTCTGAACTATTTTTTTAAAAACTTTTATACTTTTAAGGAAATATTGCCTCTTGTTGTGTGTTCAGCTGTGCCCTTATTCTTTGTGCTGGAGGAGCAATTGACAAAAGCATCGGGGATAATAACTTCATCTCCCACTGTACCTGTAACAATTTAATTGGACAAGTCAGCCCAGCCAAGCATCTCTGGCTCTATGACTGGGAGACATGAAATTCATTGTCATTAATTGTGCCTGTCATTTTGCAGTATTTTGTCCAGTTCCTCTCACTCCACTGAGTTTTGTACCTCCAGGAGGCTGGAACGAGTGGTGGTGTGAGCCGAGCGGAGGTAGGGGTGGGATGGGAGGGGGAGGCGAGGATGGGAGGGGGATGCGAGGGTGGGCTCCTGTTCCTCCAGGGAGCTTTGATGCTCATTTAGCTCTGCTCTGTCATTCGGCCATTTTGGCTTTTAATTGCTGATGATAATTATCATCATAATTATAGTTATCTTCATCAGTGTGTCAGGTTGTTATAGCCGTGCTATGCTGTTCATTCATAAATCCTGGTGCCGCAATCTGACTAATCCTTGAATTCCTGACATTTAATGTAGTATTAATGCTCCTGTTCTTTGCCCAGTGCCAATCTGTGACAGGCTCACAACAGAGAGCTGTGGATCACTGGGTCAAAGGTCATTAGGAGGCTCAGCAATCACCAAGGATCAGACACTGCCTACTGGGGTGTGTGTGTGCGTGTGTGTGTGTGTGTGCACGCGCATCACCCGTGGTGTGTATGCACATGCACCCACACAACTGGTGGCATAAGTTTGCTAACCACATACTATAATGGTCACATTCACCCTACAGAGATGAAGAAGTGGATTCCATGGTCTTCCTAATACATCATGGCAGGGTGCATACTCTTGTATGTAATTCATTCTAAAATGTGGCCTTTAAATCTGTTGTTTTCTTGTTTTTTTACTTTTTGCTTTCAATTTATTTATTTATTTCCACGTAGTGGGGGAATTGCTTCCAGCATGCCGTAGCATTAAGCAGAGCCCACCAGCTAGCTAGCCTCAAGTCGCTCAAATGTAAAATAAATCAGGGCACAAAGGACCCTGCTCATTCCTGCAAAGTAGCAACATTTTCCCTGGCCAACAATGAGGACTTGAACTTACTTGGCAATAACAAATAGAAAGAAAGTCACCCGAGACACCAACATTAAAAGTGATTAATCATCTCTATTCTCTCTTTACTTTTGAACCAAGGGATAGTCCAGCAATAAATCTTTAAAGATGTACATAAGAATCACTTCCTAATGAAATTGGGCTTTGTTCATTTGTCACCTTTTAGACCCTTTCATTTAAATTACAAAACTTGTGACCTTGTGACTCTGAATATAGATCCCTGGTATTTTAGAGCTAAAGAGGAATTAATCCATAAATCTTGATATTAGATTTCTCTGTTCATTAAAAGGATTTGGCCAAGGGATCTTGAAAAGCAGATCAGCCACTGTCAAGATCTGTTTACCGTCATATTGACACATTGAAAAATGTGATCATCAGGAGTGGAAGTGATTGTTTTTAATGCTCCTTTGATGTGTTTTTTATTTTAAAATGTAGAATGCCTGTTTTTGTGTTGTTTCTCCCCTGCATTTAACTATGTAAATTGTGTCAAAATCAGTGGGGTAGGTGGAAGCACATTCAAAAAAGGTGATAAAATAGATTAACAGTAACTGAGCACACTCCAAAAGCAGGAATAACATACTGTCATGTGTTACACATAAGGGCAAAAAACACTGTCAAACAACAGGTTTGTCAGCTCCTACCTCTGCACTCTTGCTATATTTAGGCTTTGATGCATCTACTCCTTATCCCCGCGTTCCCTGCATTTTCCCGAAGAGCAGTTCCCCTTCCCAGTGCAGGAGAGGGGAGGTGAGGGGAGGGGTTGTCGGGGGCCCACTCTCAGGCCAAAGGGCCACTGTGGCTTTAAGTGTGCTCCTTGTGTGGCCAGAGCAGCCATCGCACTGATGCAAAGTGACAGGGACAGATGTGACATATCGGTTCCGACACACTTCCATACCACCAGTCACAGGCTTGGGGTGACTCACATCCCCCTGCTCTGGTCCTGTCCCCCCGCTGCAGGACAACACAACGATGCTCGAATGAACCTCACCATCGCCCTCACTGCTGCCAGGTATGGGGCTGCCATAGCCAATTACACTGAAGTGGTGCACCTACTGAAGAGGGCAGACCCTCAGACGGCGAAGGAGAGGGTCTGCGGAGCGCACTGCAGGGATGTGATCACAGGTAAATCCAACAAAAGCCGCTTCCTTCCTGCCTGCCTTACTCTCTTCTCACTCTCTCTAGCTCTCACAACAGGGGCCTTCCCAGCACTTCCTACTCAGTGCTAGTTTGCACATAGTCATTGCACATCTAATGCAGGGGCTTTTAATATTTTATAAGCGTTTTATGGTGTAGAGGGCTGCTTCAGATCTTGTAGGGAGGAACATAAGACGGAATTAGCGTACTCCAAATGGCCTTACTTACCTTTTAAATGTCATGCATAGGGCCGGCTTTGGAAGAATAAAGCAGTTAAGGGTAAAAGATGGTATTCTGAAACATTTCATGAATAACCAAGATTTGAGGATCTCAACACATGACCACCCCCTGATGTTTTAAAAGATGGAAGTGTGCTCTTGGAGGAGATGTCTCACTTTAATAATGTGAGAGGAGGGCCTCACATAGGGAGGGCTTAGACTGAAAGGATAATAGAAACAGTTTTGTCATCAGTTCTTTTTTTCTTTGTCTTTTTTCTTTTTTTTCTTCTTTGCAAATATATGAATTTCAGGCTTATGAATCTCGTCATTCCATTTCTCGTCTTCCTCGCTCTCTTAGCAGTGGTACCATCACATGTCAAATTAGAAAGGGTAGTCTGTCATTCATCGTGTTGTCAAAACAGATCATTTGCTATCCTCATGGTATCTTTTGATATGCGTCCCATTATATACTGTAGCTCGTCAACATCAAGCATCACATTAACAAACATTTCCCTTCCACAATTTCAAAAGGCTCCCTCAGTCAATGCCACTGAGCTACTCTGTGACACAAAGAGGCAAGAGGGAAATTAGGTATGTCTGTTTCCTATTAATTACAATCCTGGGAAGTCTCCCATGGACACACTCAAGCCACTCTATTACGGAGAGAAGGGGGCGTTCGCTGATAAATTAATAATCCGGCTTGTCACCAGCCACAGATGAATAGCCCCTGGTGATTGATGCTGTTTTCTTTCATAGGGCAGGAATTTGATGTCAGAGCCAAATGTGTTATCAATGCCACGGGACCTTTTACAGACGTGCTGCGGAAAATGGATGATCAGACGAACCCCGACATCTGTCAGCCCAGTGCTGGGGTGCACATCGTCATGCCGGGCTATTACAGGTAACTAACGGTGGGCCCCTACGTCTCTGTCACTGTCCTCCTGTATCACCTGCTCCTTAGCGCCGCCGTCTCATCAGTTCATTAGCTAGCGCCAGTAGAGACTCCTCAGCCTCTGGCCACACCACCAGGCGCTGTCTGGCAGCTCTGTTGGAATGGGTGGCTCAAAGCATGTGCTTAGTAGAAATGAGCACCACAGCTGCAGAGTGTCATAGCGTCATGTAATCATTTATTTAACTGTAAGAGAAGATTTACATCTCCTGTGTATAATTTAGAGGTCCAGCCTGATCAAACATCATTTCCTCTTGTGGAGGTTGCAACTCTGTTCTGATTGGATTCCTCTCTGCCTCGGCCAGAGCTGGGATTTCTGCTTTCTTGGTGATGCATGTTATTTGTGTTTGCAAGGGAGGAAGGCCACTCTTGTGACCCAGCCTTCCCCCTAAGCTATGCCTGTGTTAAATTGAGTCAGTGCCACGTGCATGTGTTTTAAACAGGACAATATGTGCACCCTGGGTTGAGGCTAGGGGAGCAGCGGCTGGAATTGAAACCAGCTGAATTAATCTCCTGGAAACAGCGCTGACAGGAGCCTGATTATGGGGTGTCCCTTCAACCAGTCCGGCCCGCTCGTGCCCTCCCCTCCCCAGCAGACCAAAGGTTAATGCAGTCTTCTTGTTTGTTCCCCTCCCCACCTCTGCTTCCTCTCATGCACATGCACACCTGCAGTCCCGACAGCTTGGAGTGCCTGGATCCTATCACGTCATCTTCTTACCGGGAAAGGATGCCCAAACACACCCATACACAGCAAGCCATCCTTGTGGAGGAGATCATCAATTTCATCCTGACTGGTCCAGAACTACCCAACTACCTCTGCCAGGACATAAATGGTGATTATCACACTGATTTTTTTACTAATTTACCTGATCGTGACCTCTATACAGGTGTGTTTTTTGTTTATTTTTTTTGCAAATCTTCACAGAAGAAATTGTCAAGTTGTCCTATGACTGAGTGTCTGCAGTCAGTCTTACAGTACAGTGTTGACATATGCAGAAAACAGCTGTGAAGCTAAGGTATAACTAGCACAACAATGTCAACATAACATTTCTCCCAGGGAAAAAAAAAATTTGTCATCACTGTGCACTTACACTTGCGGCACTATAGCCTGGGCGTTTGAATCAGACCTAATTCATAACAGCCATTTATGATAATAAATACACGTCCAACAATCTCAACACCCCCCTTATCCACCCACCCACCCACCCTCTCTGATTTACAAATAGCTGATAGAGCAAGCAGCTGACAGAAATAAATGAGCTAATCTGATGGCTGTGTAGGACTTCCACCAGATATTAATTCATCAGGAGGCCACAGAGTGCAGACAGATACAAATTCCTGCTTTAATTATGTATGGGAGCTGTGCTGGAAACAGGAGACACCTCTACTACCAGGACTATTTCTCAGAGCAACTTTATGAACCCCTTTGATTCCATCGTTATTTTGTCTTCCTTTAGATATAATACATGTCCCTCCTGTTTTCCCCAAACACTCAAGACAAAATAGATTTTTCCTCTTTATAGCAATGCTTTCACAAGAGACATTTGATAATGAACAAGTGGAAAAATAACCTTTGCCACATTAAATTATATTGTTTTCGATTTGCAATTTTTATGAGGCCTTTCTGGAGCCTGTTTGATGTATTTTGTTCCCACTTGGAGCCTCAAATGGCCCTTTCCGACTGGCAGGCTTATCAAAACCCATGGAGGCTTTATTGAATGAGTGACCACTGGGTATCTAAACAGAATGCAGAGCTATTGATTTTGGAGAAGTGGTCTAATTGTTTCTAGTAGACAAGGGCTTGTCCCGATTATTTGATTGATTAGCTTGATACTGGTCTGCCTCCTCATCCTCGTCCTCTGGCCAGTTAATAGCACTGTAATCCCAATACACCGCTGTATTTCTAATCCATCATCATTATCATGGCTGTACTCAGCACAAGATTAGTCCATGAGGATTTTTTCCCTTTTTTTTGCATTCCTCAATATCAGCTCTGCCTTCTATATGCTAAAGATTATTTTTTTTAGAAAAAGTCGGCTTATACAATCCATTTGATCTCCTGTGAAGTGCAAGGAAAAGATTTTAAGACAGTTATAGATAGTTTGGGTTTGATAGTAAGAGATCAGTGCTGTGCAGTAAGTAAGTGCAAGTACAGCATTTTACAATTAATAAAGTACAATTCTGAGGTACCTGTACTTTACTTGAGAATTTCCATTTGATGCTCCTTTACAGTTCTATTCCACTACATTTCAAAGGGAAATACTACTTTTTACTCCTCTACATTAATCTGACAGCCATGATATTACATTTAAAAAATCCGACAAGCTTGTAAAATACAGTGAATTGTTAATGGCTCCCAACTCTTTTGTCTTGTTATCCCTTGCAAAAAAGCAAAGATTAGAGATTCAACACATGTAGCAGAAATGTGTTTTTTAGCCATGCTAGCAGCATGGCTCTATAAATAGCAATGTTGGTCGATGTTGGTCCATCACTTTGGTTAAGGATGAAATATCACAACAACTATAACTACGACTTTCCATGAAATTTTTTACAGATATTCATGTTTCCTAAACAATGTCTCCTCATGACTTTCTTGATCCACTGAATTTTCCTCTAGCGTCATCAAGAGGTTGACTCTTGCGGTTTTGAGTGAAATGTCTCAAAAACTATTGGCTCGAAGGACCTTTACTGGGAGATTTTTTAATTCTTGCATTGATGCTTTTACTCAAAGAAAGTGAGTGCTTCTTCTATCACTGGAAGAGATAGAAAATAAGATAGAGAAAGGGTTTCTGGGGATGTGTCATGGTGGTTCTCCAGATCAAGCCTCAGACTACATCTGGCTTCAGGCAGTGTGGCCACGGATGGCAGGGTGACATGTGGCGTATGTCTGGGCGAGACCCTGGTAAAAGTCCTGTAGTCACAAAATGAGCAGAGAGAGCCTGAAGCCTGAGAAAAAAAGAGAAAGGAAGCGGACCGAGGGGAGCATGGGGGATATAAGTGTGAAGTGATGGAGCGAGAAGCCTTGACTGGCGGAGTCCACGCGGTCTCTGTCCTTGCCTGTGGTAGTGCCCTGGCCATGGTCTTCACTCATTTGTCTAAGAACGTGGAAAGAAGGGGATGGGGGAGTGTGAAGAAGGGTCACACCAGAGGGGTTTGTCACATTGTGTGGAGGTGACACCTCAGAAGACCTACTGGCCCTCGTAGTGGACAGCCAGTGTCTCCCCCAGTCCTCCCCTTAAGGGAGAAGGGTCTTCATGGCTTCTCACAGTCACACTAGAGTCTCTGCAAGTCTAACAGCAGACCTCTAATCCACTGTACTCAGTTTTACTCGACTGGACTCTCCACTGACTGGACTGGCATGTTTAAAGACTCTCTTTGTTCATTTCCTGCAGCCTGAAGTGGACTCTCTTTTCTGTTTTTGTGGTGAAATCTTTCCACAGCACACAACAGTTTCATTCCCCAACCATGAGTCAGCCGAACAAAGGAGGCATCAGTGTCGCTCACTCTGCTTCTGGAATTAAAGAATGAAAAACTTTTTTTCACTGCATATTTTCAGTCCAATCTTTTAGTCCTCACATCGAAAGGAACATATTCCCTTTGTTCACTGTGATAATTCTGTTGAAGCTGTACATTGTACTGACGTGTTTACGTTCAGGAGAAGTGTTAGTTGAACCTTTTCACCCATCAAAATAATCAATTGGACTGTTGATCCATTGTGCCAGGTCTTCCAAGGTTAATACAGCTCAAGAGACATTGTTTATCATGCATAACTTTCATTTTGAACAGGTATAAATGAGTATTGTCTTCATCTGCGTACTTTTTATTACCCATGTGAGGCCTTCTGCTCCACAGCTACTCTGCTGTCATAAATGTTTAAAAAATGCCCTTTGATAACGAGTTTGTCATTGTTTTATTCAGAAATATCAACCAGCCCATTATAGTGGCAGGTATTTTTTCAATCGATACACAATAGCGCATTAATATTTAATTCTTTATATGTCACTACAATATAAGAAAAAGTGGATTGTTGAGAAGCAGCAGCTGCAGCTTATTTATTTTTCTGCTGTAGCAGTGAAATAGGGAGAATAGACAACTCACTTAAGGCTGCGTGTGCACACAGAGGCACACACGTTACATATATCTGCAGGATGTGTGTGTCATAACATAGGTGTCCAAATGTTTATGTTCGCCAACACGCCTGTCTCTGTTGTCTTGGTCTAAGACAGAGGAGGAGATGTCTCATCACCCTGGAGTGTTTTTTGTCCTCTAGTCTTAAAGCCTTACTCCAAGGACACGCTGAAGGAACAATAATGTCCATATTACTGACAATGAACCGGTGATCAGAGTCTGAAATTAACTTTTTTCACTGCCTGTCACTGTGGCAAGCAAGTTTTTTTCTTAATTTATTTCATTAAGCCATCATTTAATGCAAATAGGCTTGTCATTAAATATATTTACACAAAAACATTTCATGCATGTTTGCAGATAAAAAGAACTCATGTATTTAGTATAACAATCCTTTTACCTTACTTAACAAACAGGTATTTTAAAGGTACCAACAGACGACAAGAAACACAAGTTCACAGCAGTGTATTAACAGTCAGTGCACAATACAAAACCACATTTCAACCACCAATGAATGTGTCAGTTCTTGTCTCAGTTCAAACCATCAGTCCATATATAAACAAAAACCTCCTCTTTTGGATCCCAGCAAGCAAACAAAATATATTATATACAAAAGTTGGCCTACGAAAATAAAACCAAGCTTCGACAACACTGGAGTTACCTCCCAGTCCATCAGGTGCTGCTGGCAAGCAACACACTGGTTGTCACTCAGGACGGATTATGCTTCTTCCACTGGTGAGTTTGGTTTGAAACGCTGCCATATATATTCCCTGAGCTGAGTGCTGGCTAGTGTGCTGTTTGTGACTCAGGCGCATGCACTGATCACCACAATACACTAACCTTACTAAATGTGTCTTTTTGTTGTGGCAGATAGCCTGACGATTTTACCCGCCTTTTCCAACAATTTACTTGCATTCGGTAGGTAACGGGTGCTAATTCCAGACCCTGCTGGTGACCATCTAGTGTCACATGATCACAAATATTTTACAGACGTTTGTTTCAAATCCAGTAATACTAATAATAGAAAGCTTTTTCTGTGTAGTGGCTGTGAATGTCAGGTACACTCCTGGTTCATCCTGGTTCCTGGTTCTGGTTCATCATTGGTGATCCAACCGAACATTACTCCTGCAGCTAATCCCTGCACCTGTTAAACGGTACCCTGAGCCAGAAAAGACTATTGCAAACCTCAGGACAAGATATATCAGGCTTTGGCTACATAAGCAATACTTATTAGAAGGATCAATTCATTGCTGGCTATGGTCTTTTCATGGGAATTATATCGGCAGCACAATAATCCATGAACTATTAAAATGAAAGAGGTTGTTTAATATCCTTTAGTAGATAATAAACCAGCTACTGCAAAACTAGAAAACTTTATAGAAGAGGCAAAAGTTGAACCATAACAAAGAACAGGTGTTTGTCCTGCAATAGTGTGTGCGCAGCTAAAAGACAAAAAAGACAAAAATGTTTTGCAGGTTTTGGAGTTGGACTGCGAAACATGGACAATGAGACATACATAGGTGTTGGACTGTGAGTGAAAGCCACCGGTGGGTGAGAAGTGAACAGATGTGCTTAAATAGTAACAGAGCCTGCTGTCATCCTGCACAGTGTCTCTGTCCTCCTGACAATACACACATATCATCCATGCCATGTTAGACTTCAAATGAACTGTACAATGACCTGCAAATGACAAGCAAGGAGAGTTGCAGCCCCCTGTGACTTTGGTGTGAATGAGTTTTAACCCTTTGTTAGTGAGAAAGAGGGGAAGAAAGCATAATCTATGATCCCAATGTTTCTGGAATGTTTAAAAAGGTCAATATGCTGATATTTTTGACAGCGCTTGACCTTTTATGAAAAAAAGTAACAAAACCATTGGAATTGAAATAACTTCTTTGTTTAGTTCTGGCACATAATGTATCACAGTCAAAGCATGCTGTCTCCCCGTAGCATCTGCCCATGAGTGACTTGACTGTTAATCCGTCGTATTGATCTAATATCAAAAGGTGCTATTTAAATGCAGCATAACTCCCTAGGAGCCATGATCTGTCAGTAGGCGCTGTTTGGAGTCTGGCTGAATAACTAATGCCTGTTTTGTCTGTCGGTGTGTCCAGGTGGCCCAACATCTGGCCTCTACCTATAGTGGCAGGGCCCTACTAAGTGGTCAGGAGGGCTTGTACAACCTAGGAAGAGTAAGTCAGTTAATTTATAGTATAATATATATAATCACAGACATTAGAAGAGTAAAGGGTTAAAGTAGTAAAAAATTGATCCAAATTCCAGAGAGAGTTCTAAACTTTAGAAGCCACAATCTCAAAAGTACAGTTTCTTTCTGTTTTAAGGCTGGAGCGATAAAAACCAGCAAGCCCTCATTAGAAAACCTACAGTACTGTACCTCTCAAATGTAGGCGAAGGTGTCTGACCATGCAGAGCTCTAGAAGTGATAACAAGAATCGTGAATAAAGAAATCAAGAACTCAAGATCACTGTCCTAAGAGACCTTTTTAGAAGACCTGGTCAAAAGCCTTGCAGTGATCCAGTGATGTCTTGCTAAGGGCAGGCGAAAAGGTGTCCTGTTGCTGACAGCTTGGATCGAAACTTCCTTTCAAAGAGCAAGTGGTGGCATATTGATAATGGCATCAGATTACATATTGATAATATGAGTGATCTTTGTACCTTCTGACTAATCATAGCTTCTTTGAGGTTCTCTATGGCCCCTTTTCTACTGTAGGAACTTAATAACCTGTGACTTACCATGTAGCCACAGTCCTGTAGCCACTTTTTGGTACAACTTCCTGGAACTTCGACATTGAGTTAGCAGGTGCTCTAATTGCATGTTCCAGATACTCTCTGGGGGGGATTGATAGTGCTGATCGTTACTGGTCCTGCAGATGTGTTGTACCTCTAATTATTTCCCACAAGTTATACCACTGATTTGTGCATGCATAAGCAGTAAAACAATTATGGGCACTTGGATTACCAATGCAACAGCTCATATGCAGATTCAACCAACATTCATAAGCAGGTTGTGTGACTCTTTGATCCTTTCTGTTCTCTTACTCCAGATGGGGTCAACCATTCAGATAAAAAAAATGGCCATACCACTTTAAGGAGCCACATCACACACATACACTTGACACAATACAATTGATTTAATGATAGTGACAATTAAAACTAAATTTGTGTAAATGTGAAAGAAAATTGGTGTCAGTTTTAGCACTGTTTTTTCACTTTTGTCTGCCCCACAACAGCACTCACCTTCTAATGACATATATCTGATGATATATATATATATATATATATATAAGCGTTCTGGTTTGTACAACAGGGTGAACGCATAGGACAGACTCATGTACCAAAAGCGTCACAGGTTCTTAAAAGTTGAGGTTATGGTAAGCTCCAGGTTACCGGTGTCTGCTTTGGAAACCGGGCTTATGCTGTTAAAGAGTATGTACAGTGTGTACAGCCATTGTGGCAGACACTGCTGGGCTTCCTGTGCATGCAGGCAGCAAAAGAGGCTCTTCCTTGAATTGTGAAGTTTATGGCAAGGCTTGCAAAATGAAGACAGCAGACGCCTAAGGTTTCATATTCAAAATGTCTAAAAGTCTAAAGACCATGTCTGTTATATCTGTCTTCTGTTTAGCTCACCATACTTTATAAAGACCGATGATTTATTGTACAAATGTGTTCACAATGTGTAATGTTACTGTGTCAAATTAAGCCTGACAACAGCTTGTGCATTACTGTCTATTTAGAATGGATGTTTTTGACAGCACCATTCACACTGGCAGTAATCCCAGCACACATCTCCCCAACCAGCTACTTCAATTCCAGCACTGCTATTCCCGCACATGCATTAGATTGACCTCACATTAACCCAGATACATTTGATCTTTAAGAGCCATAAATTGGCTTTTGTCATTACCATAGGTTAATTACTGAGATTTGCTCTGTACCGTTGCTACACTGAGATTGCAATAATAAGCACCACACAAAAGCCATTCACACCGCTTGCATGAGCACTAAATAGGCATTGTTTTGATCTTTCTGTTCCTGTCGGGAGTTTTGTTTGTATTGGTCTATTATTAGCACTCCAGCTAGCAGTACTTTTGATACATTTTGATTCTGCTGAGCTTAGTTAGAAACCTTGCCCTTCCTGTCATTCTCTCCTTAATAAGTCATCTGACCTGCAGCCCTGATGTGGATCTGATAGCTGTCCTTGCATTCCTCACAGTACCTTTATGAGACCTTTGTTCAAGAACTTATAATTGCAAATGATATTTCTAACAGTTCACACAGTTTATTATTAGGTTTTTAAAATCTGATTTCACAGATTTTTCATTTCATTAATTTGCTTGAATTACCTAAAATAATAATGGGCCCTATGTCTGGCATGGTACTAACATTGCTCATTGCATAATGTCTCAGTTTCCACAGAACCCACCGGTACTACAAATGCACTCACAGTACTAAGGCGATCTTCTTCTTATATAAATGCATGTCAAATTGAATGACCAGAATGGCCTTTCCCCTTCCATGAGTCCAAGCAGGAAGACATGGCAGCAGCCAAGTGGTACCTTCTTAAGAAGAACTAACTGACACATGCGCATTCACCTTCTTTCCTTTTTAGAGGAACAGGTGTGGTTTTATTGGAGCAATTATTATTATTAAATTAAATTAAAACTAAAATAAATTAGCAACTATTTTGATAAGTAATTGTTGTTAATCAATTGCTTAAGTCACTTCCAAATATTTGAGTAAATTACAATTTGATGGTTTCAGGTTCTCAGATGTAAGGATTTGTTGCTTTACCATGTCTTCCATTATAGTAAATTTAATGTTTTTGGGATTAAGAAAGTTGATCAGACAAAATACTTGGAAAATTGGTATTTTTAAAAAATGTTTTCTGATCTTTTATAAACCAAACTATCTTATATTATTATAATATAAATTAATATAAATATAAGTTATAAATTATTGGCAAATTAATATATAATTAAGATAATTTTTAGTTACAGTCATAAGGCCAAAGTCCAATTATTTTGGATTGTGTAAACAGTGGAAAGTAATATTGTTTTGACATACTATGTGCACAGTGTACAGCCTTTATTCTTTTAATGATGCACCTGCACATTGCTTTTAATGATTTTTATTGTCACAACAACCTTATTGGATTGTCAAATGCGGAAAATTACAGTGAAGCTGTAGTTAGCAATGAAATTCTTTGATCTCACTTATGTGACTCAAAAAAGTTACAAAAGTAAAATCTATTAAAAGTGCAGCAGTTAAAATATAAGAATAAAATATAATATTATTTATTATATACTGTGATGCGTACAGGTAAAAACAGTAAGTAACCAGGTAAATAAGCAAGACATATATGTATAGTACCAGTGAGTATAAGTAGTATTTAGTCTCTTAATTATTCATTCATTCTTTCTTTACTGGCTATTTGGTTGTATTGATGTATAAGTATACAGTTTTCTTTAGTGATTAGAGACTGCTGTCATTGTAACCTGACCAATCATGTCAGAGTGTCAGATTTAAATAATGAATGGAGTTATGCAGTTCTGCCTTGTGCGTGTGCAATGCACCTGGCTACACCTCATTTTAACACCAACACTCCCGTGAGCGCACAGATGACGCAAGTACATTTGCTATTTACACAACATGGATGCTGGATGTGAAAATGACAACTGCATCAACTGCAAACTAGCAATGGCAGTTGCTTTGCGCTGGTTGGAAGATAGGACCATAATAATAATAATAATAATAATAATAATAATAATAATAATAATAATAATAATAATAATAAAAGAGGCAAGCAAATATGTAACACTCACTATATGCGCTATGTGCACTATGTGCAACATTGTTGATGTACAGTACTAATTTTATAGTACTTTTAACCTTTACATGGCCCACTCTGCAGTCATACAGCTGTCTAGAGTTGTCCAGTCATGCTCACAAGTGGTAAGCATGCTAAACTTTCACATCTCTGCAAATCATCCCATATGACATGAATGCAGCAGGATCTGTCATGGTCTCTTGGGGCTGCATACAGGTGTTCCTCGTTTCTCTTTTGACTAGTACATGAAAAGGTCCTATACTTTTTTTCAAGAAATCAAAGGTTTGATCAATCACAGATGTTCAAAAATTATTAAAGGTAAAGATCAGTGTGCATGTATGTGTGTGTGTGTGTGTGTGTGTGTGTGTGTGTGTGTGTGTGAACTGATTACTGGTGGCCGTTGTTTCTCTGGTGTGCCTTTATTAAAAGTGGAGAGGTTTTAGATTTCTCTCCATCCACAGAAGCCCTGTGCTGATGATCCTCTTTTAGCTCAGTAACCATGACACTCAGACTGATATCTGATATGCAGGATCAGTAACACTTCAGATGTTAACCAGAACAGTATGTTGTTTTTCCCTATGATGTCTCCCACTGAACGCTGTGATCATAACCAGAGAAAGTTATCGAACATACAATACATATTTCAATACATATTCAAAAAGTATAAAAATGTTATGAGGACACTGTAATGTTTTCTCCAAAAATTTATTTTGACACTGACAAAAAATTACACTTGATGTCATGAAAAATCATTACAATGTTAGTGCCCTGCGCTGTTGTAGTGCTCAAACAACTTTCATTGGAAACTTTCAATCAGTGGTGTTCCCAAGCCACTAGAGTATAACAAATAGGACTATATTTTGATCCTGTCGTTAGTTCAAGCCAGTTCACCTCAGTTTGAGGAAAAGTATGGATTACCTGTAAACAGAGATTCAGCTAGTGACTCTCTAAGTGAACCTTGCTGCACTACTAATTGAGCTGTGGGTTTGCTGTAGGGACTTGTGTGGGAGTTTCTGTTAACACATTTTCTAAATTAAACACCTTTCAGAAACAGCAAATACTGAAGAGACATATTCATAAGATTTTTCATCATTTCTTATGAGAAATGTCTATATTATTCTGCATTTAACCTGCTCTGAAAGGTTTTTGGACACCAGGCAGCCTCTCATCTCATATACACTTTTCCTGTTGTTGTATCTGGAGTTTTCAACTATACAGTTTGTCAGATCACTTGAGGTGATCACACAACAATCAATAAGTTGTGTTTTCAAGGTTTATGTGAAAAGAGAGTCAGCGGTGTTTGCAAATACCTGAAATCTTTCTGCAGTGGAAATGGCATGGCTGTAAATGAGAGCAAAACAAAGTTGATGGTAATTACAGGTTTTAATGAAGATCAGCGCTCCTTTTTAATTAAACAATTTGATGGTCATACCATACATTGGTGTTACCTTTAATCCACAAACCTCATTGAACCTGAATGTAGAGGGACGAAAGTGAAACACTTAAATACACTTTAATCATGCCCCATTTGAGTTTTGAAGCTGTGCTGAGACTCTTTACATGGCCTCTGCTTGAAGTGAGAGCTGCTTAACCCAACCTGACCTGTCTATTAGAGGCTGTACATTAGTACATACTAGAAGCTGCCATATTCAATATTTGTCTATTAAAGGGTTATGCTAATTACCGGCTCTATATTTTATTGTGGGATTCCACTAGAGTAGCTTTGCATGATTCACAGTTCAGAAAATTCATTTTTATCTAATAGTGGCCCCTCATGCAGCTCCTTAGTTCTTCCTCTGTCCAAAACAAGCCCTTTCAGCTCCTTTCTCTTTAAGCCCACTGTCCTTAAAGCCCAGTGTCATCTCATTGGCCAACCCAGTAGCCTACCAAGGAGGTTGTGAGCCTATGTAATATAAGTTTTTCTTAAGTTGAGCACGGACTTCACCGGTATGGGGAGGATGATCAATTTGTCTCGCAAAAAGCAATCGAGAAATACATGTCAGATCCTAGTATTTTGTCACCCTATAGATGCCACACACCTCCGTGAAGCTAGGAGGCTCATCCAGAACCAATAAATAATTTTTATCCATACTAAATACACATCAAACACCAAGCATCTAAATGAGCTTATATCACAACACAAATAGCTCTGCAATCACTGTACATGGCTGCATTTATTGCCATCCATGTATCTCTCATCTGATCCTACACCGACCGACCACTCTAAACAAAGCTCAGCTCAAATCACCAAACTCACAGACTTATTAGCCAGGTAACAATTAAAACAAACGCACAAATACACATACACAGTTACAACCGCTAACTCACTTTTACCATTATTGCTGTTTTCAGTCCAAAAACAGTTGTTGTTTGGGAGTAAAAAATAGCTTGCGGGCTGTCATCTTGGTATTGCGCAATCCCCGAGCTCCAACTCCATCCCTGACATCCAATATATGAAACGATTCGTCTGCTCAATACGAAGAGATTGAGACCACATACAGCCCTGTAGGATGTTCTGTTCTCATGTTGTGAGCCTGTAAAGCATGGGAGGGCTTTTGGTCATAGGAATGTTGCTGAACATTTACTGTTTTTATCAACATTTCAATGTTTTGGAAGATTTATGTAATTTGGAATGTGGTTGTATGGACAGAAATAGTGTTTTGAAGAAAACTCCCAATAAAAGTGAGCAAGTAAACGGTAAATACAAGACATGGACATTTGCCTGGTAAATTTTTGAAAAACTGTGTAATAACGGTTGTATATTAGCTTCTTTTCATCAAATTTAAAATTACAGTTTTACTCTAAGTGTCTTAGAAGATATTCAGTTGCATTATAATCAGTTGGATGATGGTTTTGATGGTGATGTTGCTGTTAAATTACCATACAGTAATCACATAACTACAATATAGGGAATTGCGGTATAATAAGTAATCCTAAAGTCTGACAAAGCTATAGCAGAAGGAGTAAGCAACAATTGATTTAGAAATGAGTGACGTCCATTTGTTGCATTGCTTCCCTTGACCTGGGACACGCCATGTCTATGGACAATCCACTAGCCTTGTCTATGCTAATTTGCATATTGAGCTTTCCCCGTGAATTGAACTTGAGAATGTTATTATAATATGTCAATGTTGTGTTTACGGTTTGTTTTTGCTGCCCCAAAAAATTTGTTGAAAAGTCTGTGGAAAAATAACCAGGCAAAAAAACAGGCCTGATTCTTACAACACAGGCATAGACTTTAGGATTTATTTTATTAATTTAACGTCATACATGGTATGTTGGCTAAGCATATGCTTTTTTATGCCATCATCCAGTTGGATGATAAGGTAACAGGTAAGTAGAACAACAAAGACAAAATAATAATAATAATTTATACAGAAAACAGATAATTTGTCAATCCTGGTTTAGACTGGAATATTAACATACATTTTGATTAATGTTCATTGTCTGTAATAGATACATACAAATATATATGATGATTTGCATGAACACATTTACACATCCAGGTGAAATAAAAAGACGGAAGAATCATGTCATGAACTCTCAGCTTGCTCAAGTGAAGGTGGTGACAGATCACATCAGAAGTGACCAAGAGGGAATAATGCAATGAGTGCAAGTGAAGGAAAGAAGTAGGTATGAGACAAACTGTGAACTAAACACTGAATTAGCTGTCCATGTGCTGTAACAGTCGACCCTATATTAAGGTTTCACTAGAGAATTACATTTACAAGTTTTCACCTATCATCACACAGGTTGCATCTTGAAAAAGGAAGGTGGAGTTGTGCACTGCCGGACAACACCTGTTCTATTATCTCACAAGATTCTGTGAAGAATATGAGTATAACTCAAATTACTTTAATTCACTGTTCATAGGCGCAGACACATATGTTGCATGCCTGCCTGAAAATTATGAAACACAACCATTTGTTGAATAATTAGTATAGTAATATAATCATTTGGTAAGAGATTTTAATTGTAAAAAAGTGTTTGGGTATACCCAGTATACATATACTAGTATGATGTGAGAATTTTGGACTATTTTGTTTAATCAGTGATTTGTGTTAAAAATATGTTCGAAGGATACTATTTATCATTTTAAGAGAATAAGTAGAGCATACACAGACCAAATATTTTTTAAGATAAACCAGCTGCACAGCTGTGAAATCACTGGCACATTTTTATAGAGGATTTCTTTGTTATTTTTTGGCTACAGCCTTACATTTGTACAACAGCATCAGTTTCAGATCAGTCAAAAACATGTGGGCACAGAAAGGAAAAGTGTTGGTAAGTATGTTTTTAAAGGGAAAACAAATGAAAGACAGTTTTTTTTTTGTTATCAAAGCCAAAATACGTATCATGATCTCACCTCACTGTCACAGACATATAGTCTATTTCTCTCCTGCTGTCTCTCTATACCACACACACCACACAAACACACCTCTTTCCTGTCCTTCTGTGACACTGGCGGTCCTCTCCGGCTCGATGACAATGATGAATGCAATACATGAAACACATTAATGCAGCGGATTCTGGTCAATGTCAGGCCTTTCTTCACTGTGTCAAGTTAAACAAACAAGATCGAGCTAAAGCGAATAGTAATGGACCCTGCAGAGAGATAAGGCCCTTGCTCCTGATGCAGGAGGTCATGGGAATCTCAAGCCATTCTCAAACCTGACATTGACACTCACTTAAAAATATACTCCACTCTCTGTCCAAATGGTCACACTTTTATATAATGCCATAAGGCTTCTCATTTCCCTTACAAAGATGAATTATTATGAGAAGGTGCCTTGTGTTATATATTTTCTCTGTACAGTGCTTCATCAGCAATAGGCTGTCATTGTAATAAGTGGATTCTACTTGTAGGAGATGTCTGAAGCCTTAGTGGGACGTGTTTAAAGTGTGGAGGCTTCTGACATTTTGATGACACATTCTGGTGAAATGTAAGTAATTAGGAGAGTTTTTGATTTTTAACTTCTGGTTTTAAATGATGAACCTTGTATGCTTACTGTATGTCCATCAGTGTAAAGTATCACACAGATACTGTGTAATTGGAGGATAGAAAGTGTAGGAGATTTACCACGTTGTGAAAGAGATGAATTTAAGGCCAACACATCAGAGAATTTCATTTTCATTTTTTATAATATAATTTCGAACCTCTCAACAATGTAGAGCTCAAAGGAAAAATATGTGTGTGTGTAACGTATTTTATGTATGTGTCTGTAAAAATTCTCAAAATGAGCATGATTGGTATCTGTATTTATGTGTGGGCCGTTACAACAGAACACTTTTAAATGCGTGTATGTTTCTTGTGAGAAGAGTAAAATTTAGAGTATAAAGAAAATGCCAGGTGCTTGATGGCTGAAATTAACCTGCTCAACACTGACAGTCACATTTGTTTGGGTTTGATGGGATAAAGTTACATTTTATAATGAACAACAAATTAAAGCGAGATGTCAGCAGGTGATGCGCATGTATAAATATGATACATAAAATTGAGATCCCTGTATTTATGTGGCTTCTTAGCCTACATAAAACATACTGCTAAAACAAACGTTGAAATGTGTAATGGCAGGCCTGTCAAAACACATCACACTGTCTATGTCTGTAAACTTCATTTAGCAGGCATTTTTCATTTTTTTTTCAATAATGCATAAGCTATAATGTCTTATCAACAAAGAGGTATTTATATGATTCAGTTGTGATTTAGTCTTAGCCTTTGTTTTACTATAAGTGGCAACCTCCAGATCTGAGAAGTGAAGCCAATATGGAAGTGCCTTGTACGTGCATTTTTTCTGATAGCCAGCATGGGGTGACTCCACTGGTGGCAAAAATAAGTCAGAGTGCACTGACAAATCATCATACTTTTCACTTGATTTATTATCTTAGTAAACATTTTTTCTAATACAGCATGTAAATTATGGTCCTATTTAGAGTAACGTAGGCTACATTGAGACTAGGGCTGTCGCGATAACCGCAAAACTGAAATACAGTGCTACTGGTCAAGCATACCGCGGAGGATTACAAGCACCACAACAACCACAATGTTCATACTTACACTTAAGTGCCTGTTAAATGAATAAATTAGGGCTTCAAAACTTCCACAACCTAACAAGCAGTGTAACGGTTCAAGGACGGATCGCAATGGGCTCTACCTGACCAGACTTCAAACTTGGAAGCTGTAAGTGTTGTCCTGTTTTGTGTTTTTTCTTTGTTTTAACTGTTAGCTAACTTGGCATTAGCATATTGCGCGGCTAATGTGGCTAGCAGGCTCGGCAGTGTTACAGTAACATTGTAATCCTGAGCAACAGCCGAGAGAATCTGTGAAAAGTAAGCCTCATTTGAAGCTCACTAACTAACAAGCGTAGTGTGTCGGACGCGTGCACCTCTTTTTCATGTTGTTTTCTGTGGAAATTTAGTTATAACTTTACTACAGCACAGTGGTTATTTGTGGACAGCACATTCTGCTCCGTACCGGTGTGTGTGTGTGTGCGTGCGTGTGCGAGCATTGCTTCAGTATGTAAATTTACTTGATAAGGTAAGGTTGTAGCTAACGTTACATGTGAAAAAGACACTGTCAAACTACAAAAATTAGTTTGCTTGGTATTGTTGTTGACTAGCACCCAGCTTGCTCCGACCATAAAGCTGCTGTTAGCAGCTCACTGTGCAGTGAGGTGAGATGCACAGACACTCTTACTATGCTAAATGGCACTTTATTGATGAAAAATATGATAATACTGCATATCGCGCTATTGAGTCCCAACTTATTACCGCGGGTAAATTACCTCACCGTGACAGCCCAATACAGACTGCAGGCATTAATGCGATTTTTTTTTTTCCAGATCCGATTTTTTTGTTTGACAGTTCATTATTTCATTATTGTTTAAATGTGGACTATATCAGACTCCAGTGTGAACTGTCCACAGCCTGAAAGTGACTCGCATGCGCGGAAGAATCACACTCACAGAGACAGAGAGAGTCATTGCTCGTGAGACAGACTGAGAGGACAACAAAGCACAACAGCCTGAACATCAGGTTAGTATCTCCACTTGAATAATAATTACATCAAGTTTATTCGGTCTTTTACCGACAAACTTCAAAATAGGCAACGGAGAAGCGGGCGATAGAAGAGAATTTCTGAAAAACAACTTTCAGAAAGTGTGCTAAGCTAGCATCCTTACACACGAGCTAGCCTTGTAGCTTTTGATTCTATAGCTGCTGTTTTAAACCTAAAACAAACATGCAAACAGACCCATGCGAGGACTGCATTCTACTTGCCGAAGCAAACAAAAAGATCGGCTATCCGACGAACTCCAAAAAAAAGACTCCCTTCTGACCGGTATCATGGAAGCTTCTGTACAGACAAGACAGATTGCCTCCCTCAGCGCCACCATCCTGGACACGGTGCTGTGGGATCCCTCCACTTGTCCACGGCTTTCATCCTGCTCGACACCAAAACATCAGTCAACTTGGGCTGAAGTGGTGGTCTGCGGACGCAAGAGAGTATCGGACGGGCCAGCATAACCACCGCGGATAAACCTCTCTAACCGCTATGTGGCCCTGTCTCACGACACTCCGGTACCCTCAGCCGATGCACTTGCATGCCGACGATGCCTCCCGACACCGCAGTCTTCCCTCCAGCTAGCGGTGCTCGTTCGGGCCCTCGCTCTGATTCAGGGGCCGCCATCCGGATCAAGGACCTCCGCGTCCCAGCGTAGGATCCTGAGGGAGGCTGTGCAGAGACGGTCTGGAGTCCGTCCCTGCCTTGTGACAGCAGGAAATCCCTCTCCCAGGTCAGACCTTGCTCCCTCAACACAACACTTGCCTGTCCACAAGTCCCATCCTCAGTTAACACACAGGCCTAATGAGAAAGTTGATTCTGTGCCGTCCTGCTCCGAAAACTTACAACTGTCATCCCCTCGTCCCCCTTTCTCTCCAACTACATTAATAGTTGGGGACTCCATAATCAGGAATATCCGCTTCTTTAATGCAACCACTCACTACTACTGGGCTACTGAGCTCACTTCCACCCACCATTCATCAAGTGATTGTCCATGTGGGGACAAACGATGCAGCTCGTGAGCAGTCAGATCTGACCAAAAAGGATTTTAATGACCTTATAAACTTTTTAAGCACATGTGGAAAGTCCGTTTTTATCTCTGGTCCCATTCCCACACTGGCCCGAGGAGCAGGGCGCTTCTCCAGAATCCTTAGACTCCACACCTGGTTAAACTCCACCTGCAGAGCATGCAATATCAGGTTTATAGAAAATTTTAACCTGTTCTGGGGGCGTTCCTCCCTTTTAAAGACAGATGGAGTCCACCCAAACAGGCTGGGTAGCCAAATGCTAGCGGCTAACTGGCAGCATGCTGT
>JAPMOB010226141.1:0-11559 GCA_029875015.1 Lepomis gibbosus
CACACACACACACACAATGAAATGCTCTTTAACTTTGCTGAATGCCCAAGCGTAACAACCACCCTCCCCTCTCCTGCTCACCCTCTTTCTATCCCTCTAGCAAGCTCTCATGCTGATGTATTGGGTGGGATTATGCGCGAAGGCTGTGCGCCGTGCTGCCGCCCTGCTGCGCCAGGCCGTGTGCCGCTGGCCCGAGTCTGCATGGCTGACTGTATTAAACATAAGCAGCTTTACTTGATAGGGCTCTATCCAGCTTTAATTACCACAAACTCACAAAGTCTGTGGACAGCACTCCTTGCTCCCGCCACTCTGAAGAACAAACACGGCAAAAGCCACTCGTCTGTAATTCTGTGAACAGAACAGACAGAGAAGGAGAGAGATGATGGTGATAATGATGGTAGAACATATGAACTTCACATTTACTACCATTACAACCATCAACTTTAATACAGGCTGTGTTGATGATAGGACACCATTCTTTATCGCAGTCATTTTTAACTGTGGTGCTGTCTGAATGTAAGGGTGACCTGGATTTGTTCATTGCATCTGCAACATAAATATGGAATCTCATATTGTGTGCACAGGATGTTAGAGCAGCAACAGACTCTGTAATACACAGCAGAACTGAGTAACTCTCTGCAGCCAAATTTAATTTGTTTCAGAGTACTTCAAGTAGGAATTTTGACCACATACGACAATAAAAGAGTGTACGGATAATTTGACAACATTTCATGGTGAGTTGAGTCAAATTTTCTCCAACTGACAGCCAAGCCTGAATCCACCAACAGTGTGTCCTGGGTGTTAAACAGGAACAGGAACCATTTTGACTCAGCATAAATGGTCATTGTTGGTCCTTGATGTCAAACAGAAGTGAAGAGAAAAATGTCATGAGGCAGTTCAGATGTTCAGAATAGAAATACATAAGATACTTAGACAAATGTACCTGTACTTTAAATGCTTCACTTTTACATGTGATGTAAACAACAATAAACAAGTGTAGTCTGCGTATGGCCACACTCCTTAGAAGACGTCTAATCACGAAAAATGAAAACACCCAGGAGTGTAGGCATAGACAATGCAGAAAGTGCAGCTGCAATGGGGCCCGCACTGTACTATTGGCCAGTAACGGGAGCGGCCCTGCCAAGATACGAGCTGGTCTTTGTCACTTACATGGTAAAAACTTGTCAGTTTTCAGCAATCAACAGTAAACACCCAACTCACCTCAAACTGAATATTTCCATGAGAAAAAGTAGTAGGCTAAATATACACTCATATGTGCATTTAACACTTTGCTGTGGCGTCTGACACCACAGACTTTTGTGCCACCACAGAAAAGTCTGCAGCAAGCAGTAGGCTATAAGGTATATGGTGAAATATAACAAAATAGATTCCATAGATTCAACAGAATTAGTCTTATTTTCTTTGGTATTCCTATCACATAGCCCACATATGCAGTGATGATTGCTAGGTAATATGCATATGGCTTTTCAATCTTAAAGTTCTCATGAAACAGAAAACGGAGTGCTATTTGCTTCCGGATTTTTACGTGTTTCCTGTTAAAACACAAAGCTAGGAAGGGTCGCAAATATTGATTGACGTTTGCGCTAGCAAATAGCGCTGTCCCGTCTTGCAAACTCTGTGCGGACTAGTTCCAGCTCCCACTGAGTGAATACGGCAGCCAGGACCAAACCATAGAACCAAACACATCATCCAAAATTGACAGAGGTCAGTTTGAGAGGGAATACAGTACCGAGGAGGTTTTCTTGCCGGGTTTGGGTCTTGGAACCCCGCTACTGGAGTCTGTTAAAGGACTGCTAGCAGCCCGGCTAATATTAACTAAGCTAACTGTCTACAGATGCAGACAGTTAGCAGCAGTGATGTAGCGAGGGCACGGGAACACACACCGCCGAAATCCTCCGCCAGACATCTTGAGGTAGGATTCTTTGCTTCATTTACTGTCAAAGGAGTGGAGCTTTCAACTATAGCCAGAATAGAATATGCCTGCTGAATAGAAAAAAGCTAATGAGTATTGTGTGCTGTTGTGCTCATACACCTCCGGTTATGCTGTCACACGCTACCGTTTGAGGAGTACCAATAGGATTGGAGTAGTTTCATTAATAGTTCAGCCCTGCCACGCCCAAGGGCGTTCCCATAGTGTCGTCACCGACGCAGTTAGAGTTCCCTCGAAGGGGAACTTAGAGTTGCTGTTTCTGGAAGATATGCAACAGTTCTCGTGATCCATTAGGACAATACAGAGGTTTAATCTTAGCAGGGTGTAAGATGTCATGTCACTAACTGCTACACAAATAATTCCCTCCACTGTGTGGATGAATACCTGTAAATTGTTAGTTTTATTCCCAGGAGGGTAGAGAAAATACAAAGTATATTTTTCCCTGTTCTGGATATTATTTTCATTCTTTTTTAAATAAAACATTGAAAATGATAAATGCCTTTTCTTTAGACTTGCTGCATAAACAATCAAACAAGTACATTTATGTCTTATGCCTTCAGTAATGACATCCAAATGTGGTATAACACTTGTTTATTGTTAATAAATACTACTAAAACTACAACCTATCACAAATAGATCATTCTAAACATCATTAAAAATAAGTATATACATAAGTAATGGCATAACAGCACCAATTACAGTAGAAGGTTTTCACACAGTACGTTTAGCTATGAACAATGTCAAACTATTATTATAGGTAGCTTAAATACCAGAAACACAGATACTTGGGGATGTTTAGCCATCATTGTTTATGTATACTTACGGTGAAATGTCTTTCTCATAACTACAAACACACAGCTACATCACCACATTTGTAAGAGTAACATACAGTCAAACATCAACTGCAGACACAAGATAATCACTCAAACAGATTAGATACAAGGTAAAGATAATGTAAAGTTAGGTGTCAACATAGTGTAACAATAAACCTATATGGTGAATAACTAAACCGGCGCAGTCTATACTTACATTGTCTTACCTAATGTTAGCGTTGGAAAACACAGCTCACGCTGCTGTTTTCCAGCTCACCTACAGCTAGATATATTCATCGTCTCTACTCTGGCTCCTACACCAGTCTGCACTTGTAGTAACAGTTAGCTGTATGCTAGCGATGAAAGTAACAAATTACCATCAAAATGATAAAAACCAGATTACCTGTCCAGCAGAAAAAAAGCCACTACGCAGTGTCAGCAGATATCACCCACCGGTCTGACTGCTTCGCTCATCAGGTCTGAGAGCTGACCGGGTGCGGGCATGGGGGAAGCTCCAGTAGCAGCAGGCCTAGTAGCCATGGTAGCGAGGGAGAGTGACAGTAGCCAATCTAGCCACTCATTGCATTCGGTGCGAATGGAATGAGTGGCTGTGTTTACTGCAGCCCTAAGAGGACTACAGACAGCTGATTTTAATACTCTCTTTTTCAGACAGTTTCAACAAATACGACAAAAAGTGTTATAGAAGCAACTTGCCTACCCTGCCTTTAAACCCCCCTCTGTACTGCAGGGCTGTCAAGTCTCATGCATTCACCGTGAGACACATGCATCTCAGCCAGTTCACATGCTCACATGCCACACCTTGTATTTCTCACATTGAGAAGTTAAGAGATAACGTCCTTGATGTAGTCCCGCTACATTCGTTTGATATACGATCATTTTGTGCTGGTTCATAGCTTTCTCCGTAGCCTACTAAATACCAGAGCCATTAAGCAGATTAAAAATTAAAATGTGTTGTTTCTGGGTAAATTCCATGATCTCGCCAGTAAGCACGTTCGTTACCAGGCAACATGCATGCGCATGCCGTGCACACACAAAGTGGAAGTTGGAAGCCAGGACCAGTAACTGTAGGTTTTTTGGGTTTTTTTGCAATTTGATTTCACGATTCCTGAATGAAATCACCTGCCTGTGATCAAAGAGTGAGAGCAGCTTATGATGTGGAGTACAGCCAGATTTGTGCTAAATGATATTGATGCTGTCAAAAACTCTCCAACATAGGCCTACTCCCCAAAAGTATGTAGCCTATTAATAATAAAATGATCCTACTCAAAGTAGAAAATGTCCGCTATGACTGTTACACTATTATACATTATATCATTAGATCATGCATTAATGTAGCTGGTTAAGGTTGAACTAGTTTGTATCAGACAGCAATTAATGATTAATTGCATTATGCATTAACCAGCTTATTATTTTCTTCATTACCCAGAGCCTTAAGTGACACCTTCACAATGCTTATTTTGTCAGTCCAAACCTCATAATGATTAAAAATAGGATACATTAAAATAATCAAAAGTAAAAGCTGAAAATCAAATTACTAATACTAAAACAGTTGCCAATTAAAGTTCTGTCAATTAGCCTAACTGATGTAGTTCTACTAGCTGGACTTGTTTAAACTGTTAAGTAATTTAATTTATATCACAACATCCTATTTTTTAAACTCCTTACTCCCCTTACGTTTTGATGGTTCCTCTCCGGGAACCATCACCTTATCGTGGTGGAGAGGTTTGCGTGGAGTAACCCTGCCTAGAGGAAGCCTTGGAGTTTACTCCAGTGAACGAGAGAGTCACCTCTCTACCCCTTCGGGTAGTGGGCGGGGGGACTCTGACTGTTGTTTGTACATATGCACCAAACAGCAGTTTAGAGTACTCGGCCTTCTTGGAGACCCTGAATGGAGTTCTGTATGGGGCTCCAGTAGGGGACTCCATAGTACTGCTGGGAGACTTCAAACTCGCATGTGGGCAATGATGGAGATACCTGGAAAGGCGTGATCGGGAGGACCGCCCCCCCGATCTGAACCAGAGTGGGTGTTTGTGGTTAGACTTCTGTGCTACTCATGGATTGTCTATAACGAACACCATGTTCGAGCATAAGGATGCTCATAAGTGTACATGGTACTAGAGCACCCTAGGCCGAAGATCGATGATCGATTTTGTAATCGTTTTATCTGATTTGAGGCTGCATGTTTCGGACACTCGGGTGAAGAGAGGGACGGAGCTGTCAACTGACCACCATCTGGTGGTGAGTTGGGTCAGGGGGTGGGGGAAGGCTCTGGACAGACCTGGTAAGCCCAAACGGGTAGTGCGGGTGAACTGGGAACATCTGGAGGAGGCCCCTGTCCGTGAGATCTTCAACTCAAACCTCCGGTGGAGCTTTTCTGGCATCCCTGTGGAGGTTGGGGACATTGAACATGAGTGGGCAATGTTCAAAGCCTCTATTGCTGAAGCCGCAGCAGAAGGCTGTGGTTTTAAGGTCTTAGGTGCCTCAAGGGGTGGTAACCCTCGAACACCGTGCTGGAAACCCGTGGTCAGGGAAGCCGTCCAACTTAAGAAGGAGGCCTTCCGGGATTTGTTGTCTCGGAGGACTCTGGAAGCGGTTGCAAGGTACCAACGGGCCCGAAGCAATGCAGCCTGTGCTG
Source organism: Lepomis gibbosus (assembly GCA_029875015.1). Taxonomy (NCBI): domain Eukaryota; kingdom Metazoa; phylum Chordata; class Actinopteri; order Centrarchiformes; family Centrarchidae; genus Lepomis; species Lepomis gibbosus. Next base: position 5,420 of record JAPMOB010226141.1, read on the forward strand.
TGGCAGATGCAAAGCAGCAGGTGTTGGAGAAGTTCACAGAAAGCATGGAGAAGGACTTTCGGTCGGCACCAAAGTGGTTCTGGAGAACTGTCCGCCATCTCAGGAGGGGGAAGCGTGTAACCGTATTGCTTGAATTATAAACTCTCAGCGAATCTAAAAAAGATTTTCGGCCATCAGTGACGCTGCGTTGGTGTCAGGTGAGCCTCATAGGTGACTAATTAAACAGTGACAATCCGAGTCAGATAAAACCTTAAAGATGAACCATGAGAGTTTCTGTTGGAATCAGAATTACTGTGTTTCTGCCGCTGTTCTATGTCATCAAACCACGGTTATGCTGCGCGATCATCCGCAGTAGACGCTGGTGCCAACAGGAAGTAGCTCTGTAGTAGTATTTTATTGGTCTAAAACTGGCTTCACTGCTGTCCATTCAAATTAGCGGGGTGGCTTCGTCCAGTAATGTACTGTCGATGCTTAAAACTGAAGCTTGTGGATTGAAATTGAATTTAGAGAACTGAATTTGAATTGAGAGAACTGAAAGTGAAATTACATAAAGAGTTGAATTTTTTTGTGATGCTTAAATACAGTTTCAGTACAGATTCATAATATCACATTCAGGTTCAAGTTTATTTGAATTCAGTTTCAAATTCAGTTTTTTAATGCAATTATTCAAGTTTAGCAATTCAAATTCCGTTCTAAATGATTCAAATTCAGTCTTTACAGAGACAAAAATCAGCCCATAGGTCTCATTTCACCATCAGTGTTTTCCTCTGGGCTACTACTCTAGTTTAGTAAGGAGGACATTTGCTGTCCACTAAGCAAGGTTGGTGAAAAGATAACCTAAAAAGTTAAATGATGCAGTAGGCGTTGCATTACTACAGATACATCACAAACCAAAAACTTAACTTATAAAGCAATAGAAGAGGAATTATGATGCTGCCCACAGTGAATGTGAACTAAATGAGACACAGTAAAGTTAGCCAGAAATAAAGAGGTAGCAGCAGTAGCAAAACTGATCAAGAGGCTGGATTTTGAGGGGATTACCAAAACAAAAGAGAAGGAGCCCTTATGCTAAAGATCAATTTGTTTTTTGATTTGATTAAATATTCCATTGATATGCAGTTGAGATGCATGGATGTGTTTTTTGTTTACCACAGAGCTGTGCGTGCATGTTATCGGGCTGTACTTTTTTTTTTTTTATCTGTTTCTCTCTTTAAAGGTCATTTTTATAGGTGTGATGAATATCTAATGATGTCTACTGTAGCGTCATATGATATTAATATCCAACTGATATTATGTGTTTGTTGTGTGACATTGTAAGAGGAGATGTGTTTTGATGTGTGGGTGGCCCCTTTAACCTTAAAAGCCCAGGGACCCATGGAGGTCTTATCTTAATCCAGCCTGTCTTGACAGCTTGTCTGGCTCTATCTGAATGTCCCTGTAAACCCACTTTTCAGAAAGAATTAAGGCATTTAAGTTTTGTCTCGGACAAGAAGACCAAGTTGACCACACACTGTAATTGTTCAAAAAGGACTTTAGGATGTCACAGTGGTGTGCCATAAATTAATTATCCTAAAGCGCTTAGTGAAATTCATTATAATGGTCTCCACTGAAGGAAAGCGGGTGAATGGAGGTGAGCATGCAGCCATGAGTACAAGGAGGGAAAAACTTGAGTGACAATAAATTCACACAGTAGTTATGAGTCTGATCAAGGCAGCTTGACTGAGTTATGGCCTGAACTGAAAATAGTGTTTGTGTCATGGCTGTGGCCTGCACTGTCTCCTGAATGCTTTAAGAAAGAGGACAGAGAACCAGAGAATTTTTTTTCTCATTATATAGAGAAAAAATGATCCTCAATTTAAAGGTACCTGGTTGAAAGAAAACAAAAAAGGAAGGAATTCTCTGTTTGAAGCCTGGTGATGGGTAGCTTGTGTGTTTGTGTTTGTTTGTGTGTGTGTGGAAAGCTTGTGTCACAGTAGCCCTGCAGCCCCCTGGGAATTACCTGGCTGCCTGCTGTCAATGGAAATCATCCAAATTTCCTTATATCACCTGACGCTCTTTTATTATTCTTTGGTCTCTGTCTTTTTTCTTCCTTTTTTCCCCACACAGTTGATCCTTTAACAGGAAGTTCATGACTGCTTAGATTGATCATTTTAGTCCACTTTGTCTGAACATTTGCAGACAAAACTACACAACCTGAAGAAAAAAATGCATAATTTTCATATATTAAATATTCAACCTGACATCTAGGTTAAAAACGGAGCTTGGTGCTCAGTATTTTGCTCAAGGACACTCGTGCAGCTTGTACTTGCAGGGATCAAACCTGTGACTTGTCAGTTACACAACAGTCACTTGACCCCGCTCTTCAGTTGTTGAATTGTTTTGGTGTGTAAGCTCTGCCGTTTTTGCTTTTCAAGGCTGTTACCTTCATTTGGGTTCATGCAAAGGACTGAGAGCGTTTGTGCGTTTGATGTAACAAGCTGACCTAATTACCCACTAACAAGTTACATCGAGGCACAGCTGAGTACCAACATCCACTCCAACATTATCGGTCCTGCTCGCTCAACTCGGAGTCTGCTCTGTGATAGGCTGTTGCCAGGTTACTTTTGATTGCAATTAAATTCTTCTCAGTTCAAAATTGTATTGCCTAATTAGGGAAATTGGTTTGCAAGCCCAACACGCAGTTAAGGCATTTTTCAAAATGCCAAAAGGAATGTAAGTGATGACCACAATAAACACAGAGCATTTGATGTAATCTGTCACTTGTAAATCAGTCTTTTAACAGTTCTCTTGTCTGTTGCATTATGGGTAAAACATGGCACGCATGGTGTCATGAGACAGCAAAATTAACATCATGACTGATGAAACTTACTTAAAAGCCACTGCATGCATTTTCTACATTCTGCAGGTTTGATAACTGAAAAGAATAATTATCCCCCATTAACAGCACAGTGTAAATGGGGACACGTTTCTGTGCTACTGTACCTTCATCCCAATGTTTTAAACACAGCCATCAATAATGAGACATGTGAGTAAGGGGAGTTTCACCAGCAGAGACCCCAGGTTATAAATTATGTGTGCATCAGGAATTAATCCTCATGACAAATTTCAAATATGCTGGAATTCCTCGTTTGACCACATGTGAATCCTTTGCCAAAAAAGTGGAGAGGAAAAGATTTCCCATCACGTCTAAGTTATTGATGAGCCTTAGAGTGAAGCATGCTAGCTCATGCAGAGGATTGAGATGCTTTCTGTCTTTGCTTCGCCCATTCATTTTCAATTTGGCTCCCATCCTTCGCCCTCTATGTCATTTGCTTGTGACAGTTTTATCTTTATGTTGTCTATCAGGGTACTCTCCCAGGTCTAGTACGCTCCTCATTTTTGCAAGAGGATGCGGATGTCCTCTTTGCAGCAATTGAACAGATACGTTCATTTATTTCACCTTGTCATCAGGAAACTTTAAAGAGTCAAGAATAGAAGTTTCTGAACTGACAGTTTGTACAATCCTGTAATATACTGTAAAAAAACAATTATTTGAATACGAGCATACGCTCAGTAAGATAAAGATACAGACGCACGCACACATACTCACACACATACACACACCCAGCAGGTCTCCGGGGTATGAAGCCCAGCGCAGTAGAGCTCATCCCACTTTTTTCTCCGTGTGCTCTCTCATCCCTTTCTCCCTTGGGATTTCCTGACCCCGTCATTCCTTCAACTCCACTTCCTAGTCAGAATGCTCAATTTCACATTTTCTACCTTGTCTTTCACAGTCATTGCAAAGAAGCTCTTCTCTCCTGTTCAACACAGTTTATGTATTTTCTCCACCATTCTCTAGCAGATCCCACCGCCACCACCTGCTTTCCCCGGTGGGGTTTAGTTCTTGATGAACTGCCGTCTCACAACTGTTTGCATCCTGAACTCTGAGGCCTCATCCTTATCACCTTCAGAGAATAGTGAAATTCAATATGAATTGCTGTCATTACTGCAAGGACAGGGTGAGAGAGAAGGAAAGAGAGCGCGAGAGAGACAGAAAGAGATAAAGAGTACAGAAAGCGGAGGGGGGGAGTGGGAGGTGGGAAGGATAAAATCTATATTCACTCCCTCTAACGTGCCAGCGATAACCACAGAGGCCAAGATCCTCTTTTCAAAGCCGTCTAAATGAGGGCGCGACTAAAAGCCCTGAGATCCTTTCAGCCGGGCTTGGCCACAGCTAGCCTGTCAATACAGTATTGCCACAGGCTCGGAGAGAATAGAAAATACAACAATAAAAGGGAAAAAAACATACACCCTGAGGCCAAGTGTAAGTCTGACATACAGGTTCTGTCTTCTCTTGTCTGTAACAGCATGCGATTATACAGTCTGCATCCATCATTGATTACTCAATTACATGAGTTTGAAACATAAGAAATACAGGAGCGTTTTTTTTCTGAAATTACACACAGGCTGAAGGGAAATGCTGGGCTGAGGGAGACAATGAGATGATAGGTGCAATGTAGAGGGACACACATGCATAAGTGCAGGCTGTAAGAAAAGGAAACAGTATAATGGAAAGTATTTCCATGGATGGAAAATATTGCTTTTTTGCATTTTCATCAAAAAGATTATGTCTTATGATGTATGTTCTTCATAAATGAGAACATTTCTTGGAGATTCAGCAAAGGGGCAAGCTGTCTGTAAATTCACATCTTTAAATGAAGAAATCCTGCCTCTATGTGTCTTTGTAGTATTAAAATAACTGCCAGTCCAGAGCTTGAATTTGAAATAATGTGGAAATGCCTTTACAGCAAACGTTATCCATTATGCCCCAGTATTGTATTTTTTTATTTTAAGTCATTAATAATGTGACAGGGAAAGGGTTTTCCAACACAGTCCAACTACATGACAAATGTTAGTAGAAGAAGAATTATGGGTTTATGAAAAATGTATTTTCTTGGCATGTTAAGTTTTATTTGTTTGGAGGTAAATCAGATTGACAATGAGAAAAGAGTATGCCAGTGACATGTGAATTATGACCACAAACTGGTATAAGTATTGTAATAAACTAATTTATATTATTGATAATAATACTCCTATTCATACTGCCAACTGAACTTACCAAGTATCATAGAAAACACTGTGAAACAATTTTAAAGGGGAAGTCCACATCAAGAAAATAACACCCGGTTTATGTCAATTTTCTCTCATCTTGTCATAAAGGTCAAAAATTACTACAGCAAGCCTGCATTAAGTTTAAATGACGTGGGCATTTATCAGACAGAGGATATACATTAGGTGCATGTTACGTTCAGCTGTAGAGCTCACGCTAGAGACAGGGCATTAGGGCCCAAATGCAGACACACTACATGGAGTTGAATGAAATTTAACACACCGTGTGACACTTCCAAGTGAGGTAGGTAGGCAGTCCAAAATAAAGCACAGTGATCCAAATGATAAAACTAGTGAGAAGTCCAGAAGTCTAAAAGAGAAAGAATAAATCCAAAGGGAAACACAGGTAATAATCCAAAGACCAGAAACAAGAAACAGTTGAGAAAATGAGAGCCATGAACACAACAATGAACCAGCAATAACCACCATATATACACAAGAGGGATTAGGCTAACAAGGCACAGGTGATAACAATGAGGGTAATGAGACAGGTGCAACAATCAAGGAAGTAAAAAAAGACAAGTACACTAAGATACTACAAACTAAAACAGGAAACACTAAAAAATACACCAGCACCCACCACCAGTGTTGGGCAAGTTACTTCCAAAATGTAATACATTATAGATACATTATAGATTACTAGTTACTGTCACTTGAGAGTAAATAGTTATATTATATTAAGGAGCTGTATGTAATTTTTCTACTAAAATTAATCTTTTTTATTGCCTGTGTGTGAAGGGGTTGTAATCTGACATTAAAATGATCCACTTACCGGGTTTGGCTATTAACTCTGAAGGCAGGTATTCCTATTCCTATTAGAAGGCTCCGGGTCGGATTTTCCGCGAAATACAGTGACTGACGCCTGCATGCGCACTCCCTCTCGCTGTGTCTACTTTGCCCTCAGCAGCGACAACACTGCAACTTACGACATGGAGTCTGCTAACACTAAGAAAGACCTGCTCCCAGCACAACACAGACTCCAACATAAACTC
>JAPMOB010226142.1:0-34590 GCA_029875015.1 Lepomis gibbosus
ATTTTTAGTCGACTAATCATTGCGCAGGGCAGGACTTTGGTCGACTAAGGATTTCTTTGGTTGACTACAGCCCTACTGATTTGATCCGCTTCTGAGCCGGGAATGTTTGTAGTAACAGAGAAAAAAAACAATGTCTGTGTGAAAAGCCACAGCCAGCATGCCGGAACAGGAGTGACGTTTCAAGCTGTATGTTACCAGTCAGTCTTTTTTTTAATAATAAAAAATTTAATTTGTATAGCGCTTTTCACAAACTAAAGAAACATGACAAAAATACAGTTAGGGATAGGCAGAGGTGAAGAAATGGGTCTTATGGCGGGACTGGAAAATGGTGAGGGACTCAGAGGTGCGGATCTCATGGGGGAGGGAGTTCCAGAGCCTGGGAGCTGCCCTGGAAAAAGCTCTGTCCCCAAAACTGCGGAGCTTGGACTTGGGGACGTACAGGAGACCGACTGAGGTGGATCTGTGAGACCGTGAGGGTTGGTAGGGGGAGAGAAGGACAATGGAGGTATGAGGCGGCCAGGTGGCGTTTGGCTTTGTAGTTAAGGACCAGGATATTGTATGTGATCTGGTGAGATCCAGTATAGATTTAGGACTGTAGTGATGTCATGCCAGGATTTGGAGCGGGTGATGAGTCGTGCGGCTGAGTTCTGGACTAGATGGAGTCTTTTTATGTTGGTTGAGCTGATACCAAGGAGTAGTGAGTTGCAGTAGTCCAGCCGTGAGGAGATGAAAGCGTGAAAGAGTCTTTCAGCAGCATAGGTGCAGTGAGGGTGTGATTTTGGCAATGTTGTGAAGGTGAAAGGAGGAGGTTTTAATGACATGACAGATGTGGGGCTCAAGGGAGAGGGTTGAGTCAAAAATCACATCGAGGTTGAGGGCCTGGGGAGACAATGGTGCAGTTGATGGTGAGAGTGGGTTTATTGGTTTTACTTAAGAGTGTATTAGGAGCCTATGAGGAGGAATTCTGTTTTATTGCTGTTTAGTTTGACGAAGTTGTGTTGCATCCAGGTTTTAATCGCTGACAGACAGGAGTTGATGTGGGAGAGGGGGGGATTTGGTGCTGAGGTAGATCTGGGTGTCATCGGCATAACAGTGGAAGTTCAGGTTGAGTGGCGGAGTATCTGACCAAGGCGGAGGATGTAGATGATGAAAAGAAGGGGGCCGAGTACAGAGCTTTGGGGAACACCTTGCTTGACTTTGACTGTAGCAGAGGTGTGGTTATGAAGAGAGATGAAGTGGGATCTGTTGGAAAGGTAGTAATGGAGCCAGTTGAGTGCAGTACCTTCGATACCAAGGAGTCTGTGAGCAGAATGTTATGGCTCACGGTATCGAAGGCTGCACTCAGGTCAAGAATAATAAGGATGTTAAGGGAACCGGTGTCAGCAGAAGTGAGGAGGTCGTGGAAGACTTTGAGGGGAGCAGTTTCTGTGCTGTGGAGGGGCTGAAAACCAGAGGTTGAAATAGGAAGTTTATTTTTTTATTTATTTTTTTTTAAAATCAGTCTGAATGCACTGACAGCTGCGCCACGGCTTTGTTAGGTCCCCAGCCCGTCGTCAGTGTCCATTAAGTGTCTCAGCATTGATGTGTTTGTCATTTTTGTGCTTCTATTAACTTCTCCACAGCTCTCTCTGCTCCCGTTTCATTCCGTCAACTTCAGGCTGCATATCAGGGAGCATAACAGGTAGCATTTTGAGAATAAGAGCATATTGCCTGTCCGATTTTGCTGACATGTTTAGATTTTATTGATTTGGCAATCAGTGCTTGCTTTTGTGCTTCTACTAATGGCCTACTATTAAGTAGGCTACGTAGTTAAATGGTTTCTTTTTTGTCTGTTTTGACAATGTTTATTGTTGTTTTTTCCCCATCAAGAATCTGCGCAGAGTATTTTATTTTGAAAATTGACCAGATGAGCTCTGGCAGCCGCGGCATAGGCGGACTCCGTGGAGGTAACCCGGAGCGCTACATGAAAGCATACATGGTTGCAGGATTACGCGGCAATATTTTGTTCAGTATGAATGAGCGAATGTGGCATATTGGCAGACATTCTTTCCGCGTTTATTGCGGATTCTGTGTAAAGATCAATGAATATCTCAATCCTTCCAATCTTAATCCTTCGCTGAAGTTGCAACACCACCACCTTCTTATGATCCATTTCTATGACGACAAGTCAAAAGCTATGTTTTTTAAAATCAGTCACTCGTCTGTCCGAATCCCGAAACAATGGTCTCTTGGTGGAGTCTTAAATACGGAAGATTTTTATTAAAATGAGAACAGAAGTACAGAAGAATTACAATTTGGAGCAAGCCCTTTTCATTTTGATACTTGCGTTGGCGATCGATATATTTGGTAGGTACCAGAAGCATACAGCATCCACCTGTATAACAGAACTTTTATTATCCAAATGCTTTGTAAAACACGGCCGGTATAATATTCTGGTGAAACAAAACACAGATGTCTCACTGAGAATGTGTAATATTGACAAACACATTAAAATGTTCTATGAAATCAGTTTGTCTGTACAACAGCTGTTAGTTGCAATCATCAATAAGGTGGTTTGAATAAAGAAACATCTTCTACCTGGAATATCAGTGTGTGACAATGGCTTAACTTTATTCTTGTGTTACATAATAAAGAAATATAATGCCATAAGAAAAAAATTTACATTTTAATATTTTTTCCAACCAACAGTCCAAAACTAAAAGATGTTCAATTTACAATGGCATATGTTACAACTGAGAAAAGGCAAAAATCATCACATTTAAGAAGACGAAATAAGTCAATGTTTGGCATTTCTTTAATGAAAAATTACTTCTTATGAAAATAGTTGCTAATTTATTTTCTGTCAGTCAACTAAATGATTAATCCACCAAACATTTCAGCTCCAGTTTGGACTGACTAAATGTCTTCATGGCCTGTTATAATAACTAAATGTACAGCAGAATGTAGCTGCTGTAGACATAATTAAAATATTGATATATTACAGGTATACAATTTATACTGTATGTAATGTAAGAATACATATGTTTTAATTGTTGTAATAACACATCTTTGCTATTTTAAATTACTAGTTTATCCAAAAATTGTGTTCAGAATGGGAGCTATTTTTCAATTTAAACTCAATATTCAAAAAATATTTTTGATAACGACTTTCTTCATTTCTAATCACACTATCATTATGATGCTTTGCATGGTTAATTAAGACACTTGATAAAACCAATACAGCAATGGCAGGAAGTTCAACACAGGATTTCAGAACAAAGGACAGCTCCTTAAGTATCAAAACACCGCACCAGCATATAGTTATGTGCTTTCAACCAGGGAGTTAGATTTAGGAATAGCAAATGCATGTATGATTACTCAATACTACACTTTTGTCAAGAGATGTGTGATAACATTCCCATTTTCGCTCTTTTTAGCAGCAATACAATCACCTTGAATATCCTGACTGCACTTCATGAGTTGCCATTGCCATTCATTGCTCATTTACCACGACGCTTGTCAGAACTTACAATTCTTTGTGGCCTGTCAATGTACAGTGTAACTACACTTCCTATTACAAAATCACAAGAACTGTGGCTTAAAAAAATAGATTCAATAAGGATACAGAGAAATATTTAAAAATTAATACATTTCAAATATTTAGTTGGTGGAGCTTTTTCCACACAGGTTGTATTCTCCACTAAAAGTAATTTATAAATGAGCTGCTTTTGTGTTTTATTTTTGTTGTGTTTTGTTAATAAGAAACCATTCCGTGTAAATTGTGAAAGTTTTGATTATTTTTTAAGTTCTTGTGATTCTTTCTAGTCAAACATCTCAAAAAGCTGAAATTATAGACATTACGTGTGTGTGTGTGTGTGTGTGTGTGTGTGTGTGTGTAGGACTGGAAGTGAAATTTGTGGAATCTTGCAACTGTACAAAAATACAAATTTCTGTGTTATATAATGTGAGAGTAAGCTATGGTCAGATGGAAAGTATTATTATCACATATAACATAACATATTATTTATGTAAATGACAAAAAAACATTGAGTCTGATAATGTTAAACTCTGTGCAGCCTATCCAAAAAAAAAAAAACAAAACAAAACAAAAAACTGGATTCATGCCATACACTACCAATAGCTCATACAGTTTGGGGGATTACTGGCCAGTGAAATTAAACTTGATGTTGTTATGCTCCACCATTCACTGCATTAGACAGAGTGATGACAAGGACTATTTACTGTCTGTAGGTGTAGGCCATCTATTTCAGTACAGCTTATCACTGCCTGCTGAAGGCAATGAAAGTTAAATATATATGTTTAGTTCTGAAGGTTGTTGCACAACTACTGTAATTAGCTAGACAATAGGAGTTGTTTATGGAGGGGTCTTGCTGGCATTTCAATACTGTTTTCTCACACCCCTGCTGTTATTTCCTCACAGACGTATTTCTGAACATCAATTAGTGAGAAATAAAAAGACAGTTGCAGCTTTAAATTTTAACACGCAATTTAAGGGTTGGTGCTATTAACAGTGCTATCAGTAAATGTGTGATCCATTTTTTAAGTGATGGTGAGAATGACATCACTTGGATCCCTTCCTATATCTACAGAAAGCTGTTTGATTAGAGGAATGATAAGCAAGATATCATCTGCTCAGTTGCAGATGAACTTTCCTCATTCAGATTACTTTCCAGTATATATTTTGTAATCCACTTCAGACACATTACAAAGCTATATTCTCTTTCATCTCTCAGATGCCCTATAGGCCAAGGAATTCTGCACATGGAGAACCTCGAGTCGAACTGAAATCAAAGCTAAAATAAAAACAGGAGGGCTGTACTACCTTTTCCCATGACACATCTCTGAGGACAGAATAGGAGAGATGGCAGCCTGTTCTGTGATGTTTACAACAACAGTGTCTTACATACTACAAAACGTTGTCGCAGAGCTGTTGCAAAGAGACATTGAATTATATAATTTTACAAGGCTCAATACACACAGATATTGTCTCATTAACAATGTAGACGTGAAATTCATCTGATATTATATTCACAAAAGAGCTTTAAGGAAATTATTTGAAAATTGCTTTTATATTTTTCAAACAATATACTGGAAGACAATTGAAATGCGTCCTATTTTTTGAACCAGTTTAGTATCACACAGTGTAAATGTATTGTGTTTTCAAGATTTATGATTAAAATAGAAGTGCATGATCATGTGTGTGCAGTCAGACTTCTCAGAGCTCATAAAGTCTAGTGAAGTCTTGTAAAAATCTCAGTGGAATATCTCGTATGATGTTCAGTCATGAGTTTCAAAATAGGATGGATCTCAGTTGGATTATTTCTACTCCGGAATCATCAGAATTAAAGGAAAACTGTTGAAAACGCATGTTGAGAATGGATTTTTTTGAAGGTGCGGTCAGGTTTCCGACATTCTTGGTCATGGATACAAATTGACTATTTCAAATTGTGGATTAAAAATTAGGTTTGATAGTACCTTTGACATCAGGGCTCCTAGACCACAGTGTAACCTGCCTGCTGCAGACTTGATAAATTCATTTTAACAGACCTGCTTTCGTGTGACAATCTTTTATTTTTTCCATTCCTTGCTTTTGGGTTATTTTGAAAGGTACCATATAACACAAATTATATTTGCCATCACTGTTCTGCTGTCATCATTCTATTTTGAGCATGGCACACCCTCTAATAGGCTTCGCTATTGCTTTGTCCCATCGAGGCTCCGCCTCAGCACCCTGAAACAGATCTTTGCACTAACAGCCCAATCAAGAGACCATAAGACCATAAAACATCAGCACACCCACTGTCCAGCTCCCTTTTTCACTCAGCCACCTTACAGAACAGCTCTACACTCGCAATCCCCAGCCACCGTCCAGTGTCATCAAGTAATGTCACCACCAGCATGTTTTGTGTTGTCTGCTCTTCACCGCTGGCAAGGCCAACTCCTACCATGGCTGCATCTTGCTCTCCCGGGAGGAGCACGAAAAACGATGTTAATTCACTGAGTTAGTTCACTCCCTTCTCACCAGCCCATACCAGCGAAGGAGGCTCAGTGATGCTCCAAGCACTGAAACGAATACAAGGACCCGACCATACACTTCGAAAAGGAGCTTTTAATGTACCGCTACCCACTCGACAACTTGACCTCCGGGTGTATCAGGCTGCTCCATTTGTGCCACTCAGGTGCTTCACACAGGGACCTCTGGCTGGACAGCTTCAGCCTGAAAGAACAGAAGCAGCGGCAATTTCTGAACATGCCCATTTCCACCAACTCTCCTACCTACACCCCCAGCAGCCTTCACATCGACAGCAGCAGCTTCAGCGTTACCATCAGGAAGCGTCCCCGTAACTGCACGCCTGTTCATTGTTAATAAAGGGCATCACCCGCATCTTACATTTTCCCTAAAGAGCTGAGCTCCTGTAATGCATTTAACAATGAAACAGCCCTTTTCAGATATAAACTCATCTTATCATGAGAGGCGCCCACCGCAGGGAGGTGCTTCCTTTCTCTCGCCCCCTCTCAGGTGAGGCGAATTAGGGGAAGGCGGTGCCTGACCTTGGCCTCCACATCACTGGCTTCAACCTCCACCTCACGTCCCTCGGCTAATCAGCAGTCTCACTGCCGAAGTAAACACTGCCCTCTCTATCTACACTCGCAGTTCTTTTTGTCTTTACTGACACTGTGATTGTTATTATTGTCATTGTGGAAATTATTGTCATTGTTACTATTAGCATTGTTGTTGTCATTGTTACTATTGACTTTATTGTTGATAAATAAATGATGATAAAGTTGTGGTGGCTGTCATTTTTGTTGTAATTATTATAGTAATTGTAATTTTCGTTATTATTGACATAATACTTACTATTGCTTTTGGTCGACTAACATTGTCATCATTGTTATTGAGAGACAGTAAGTATAATTTCCGGCTGAGTTAAGAATTTCTCATGTTAACTTTCCTTTCATACACTTGATTTAAAACAAATAAACAGGACAATGTTTTTAATTTCTTTCCCCTCCTATGAGAAAATGAAGTACAGCATTTAACTCTGCTCTAGCTATGGGTAAAATACAGTAATTGGAACACAGTGTGCACCACAAAAGGAGTGAATAATGGTCTTTACAAACCGCTTCATTTGTATAATCAACCACAGAGAGACAGTGGGACTAAAGTGGCTCCCTGAGGCACACCAAAAACATTGCCACATTGCCCACATGAAAAGCTTAAACATACTGCAGGAGAACACAAAAGTCTAACTGGAATTTTTCACATTTACATTACTAGTCATATTGATAAACTACTACAATGGGCAAATTATGGAAACTGAAGCAAAATAAACAACATAAAACACCCTCAGAGTAATATATAGCCTATTCCATTGTTTTACTACAGAATAATGTGTCTGTTTTTCATTGTTGACTTTGCACTCTAAACTGGAGATGCAATCGAGGTGTCGTATACTATTCAGGATGCGTGACAGAGGCCTGCAGAGCTTGCAAAGCAGGTAGTACCAGCTCCTCACAGGCAGAAGAAATAAATAGAATTATTTATAGGTGTAAAATATTTATTTGGGATCTGTCTGTGCCCCCATTGCTAAAATATAACATAGGTGAAAACCCAGAGTGGGCTGGAACATTGAAAGTTTAATCTCTCCTCATTTTTCTCCTGTAATTACAACCTATTTGATGGTTTTGGCATCATAAAACCAAAGTAATTAAAATTAAGGTGCATGTAAAAAGTGAGTAGCTGTCCTTAACTAGGACACAAGTTGTGAATATCTAAAAATCATAATGAACCACACGGCTTGACAATTTTGGAATAAAAGTGCACTTAAAATTAGAAATGGACCAGATATTACACAGTAAATAAGAAATGCAGGGCAACACCCACACTCACTAGATTTGGTTTGGGTGACATGGTAACAATATTAATGAACTACTTAGTGTAGGACAAAATGTAAATGAGGATTGACCTTGTTGTTCAAATACCGCTGTGTAGCAGGGCTACGGAGTAAACACTCCTTTTTCAGATTCCAGAGGACACATTAACAACAGTTTCATGGGAGCTGCAAGAAAAAGATACATTTATCATACAAGTTATCATACTAGTGAGACATGACATCACAGTGAAGACTGGAAGTCTAGTCATTCAAACCATCTGTAAATGTGACAGAATTTACAGTACATTTTAAAACTGCTTTTAGCAATGGAAATTGATGGTTATATGGCCACTGGACAATTCAGGATGCTGATCTCTGTGTCAAAGCAATGGCTCCTGTCAATCATGTCAAGATCCTATTGTTCTGAGAGCTTCAAACATTTAACATCCTTTTAAGTATTTTGGTATGTGTAAATTTAAAAATGCATGTATGCATTGTGTGTCTCTCACAATGGTTGCCAAAACCCATCCAAATAGCAATGTGAGTAAAATCAGATTTCTGTGTGTCCAGTGTGTCGTAATGTGATTAAAAAATGCGTTCACATGGCAAATGTAACCAGAGCCAATATTAAACATGGGCTGGAAATCCTCCACTCACAAATGCTTTATTTCTCTCAGCTCTGTCTTCTACAATTATAGACTTGTTTTGACACACATCACCATGAAGCCAAGGTAAAGTCACCAAGGTAGCAATAAGAAGTTAAAATGTCACAGTTTTTAGCTCAATAGACCTTAGCAATCCATCATGTCTCACCCATTTCAATTAGTAAATTTCAGTTTATAGATTATGTGAATACGTATGGCAGAGTTAACATCTGGGTTCTGAAACTTTCACTCTCAGCAAACATGTACACAAAATTCAGCACAGCAGCGACTGAAGAGGGATGGTCATAAATGAAACTCCAATAATCAGATTACAACACAGGATGCCAACTATTAAGCAGAATCTAATAAGCTATGTGTTGGGAAGCAGCACCAAGTGCCATATGACTCAGTAAACCACCTCTGATCATTACAGAACATTTACTATCCAGTGAATTGAGATGTATCAAAACCCAGCAATGCACCTGCTATACAGCAGCAGGGTAAGACATGTCTTGCTATGCAGAACATGATTACAAATTAAAAATCACAAGAGTTCATGGTATGAGCAGAAACAATGATGCATATTGCTCGAAACTGGGAAATGTTCGAGTTCAAATATCTGACTTCTAACCTGAAAAGGATTCCAGGTGAATGCTGGTTCATGACTGCAAAAGTGAACGAAAAACATCACTGACCGTCACAATCTCTTCAAACACAAGTGTACAGTTGGACCCTCAGCACTACCCTTGGTGTTAATTAAAATTGCCGTTTAATAAAAACAAGTGACTGAAGTGGTAATCCTCAAAAGGCAGTAAATGTTTTAGATTATACTTTGTAATTTACTCAGATGTTTTGGGGTTTTAACATTTACTGAATGACTACTGCGAAGACAAGTTGACTTTCAGATTTCCTTAACTGTCATCTGCAACGTATTTCTACATCCCCATATATGTAGAACAGGTTTTACTATATGATAGCATAGATTATATTATTTGAAATACATGGAAATATACTTTGTTGCCTTTTTGTTTATGGTTTACCATAATATATAGAATTGTATAAACAATTGTACAATGTGTGCTTCTATGGGAGCTGCCATTGTTGTGTGATATCATTCAGCTGCTACTGGTGAAGTCGCGGTATTTTTTCTCCGAGTTCACAAGTAGGAAATCCGACTTCAAGTGGCATTCCGCAGTACTTTTTTTAGCTGGAGGTCAGATATTTTCGAATTCTGAGTTGCCTGGAACGCAGCATAAGGCAGCAGCAGCAGCTGAGCAGGAGCTCAGCAGTAAATGCCACGTTCCAGTCTGGTTGGAACTGGGAAATTTTGGGAAAGTTGAAATAAACAACTTCTGACCTCAAAGCGTTTCAGGTGCATGGTGATGCATAGCACCATTAAACATGGCTGACCATGACAAACTTGCGTTTCTTTGGCAAGTTTTTGCACAGTTACACCCTCAGCAGTGCCCTTGGTGTTAATTAAAAGGATGGCCATTTTATTAAAAGGAAGTGAAAAAAATACATTAAATCGTTACTTGTTAAATGTGTATCCTTCTAGCTACATCAGTTGGTAATCCTCCAAAGTCTGGAAAAGTTTTTTTTAACATTTTCCTGAATAACTTTTGGGTACAGAAGATGACTTTCTGAGATTGTTGACTAGAGGCCTAACAAGCTACCTAATTACATTGACAAAATATTTCTGCATCAAATTACATGCAGACTAAGTTTTACTATTTGATACTGTATTATTTTAATTTAATACTTTACTTTGCCTTTTAGTTTATGGTTTACCATTTACAATGTGTGCTTCCATGGGAGCTGCCAAGTCATTCGGCTAGGGGTACATATTTTTTCACAGTAGTTAACAAGTAGGAAAACCAACTTCAAGTGGCATTCCATAGTATTCTGGTTGGATGTCGAAATTTTCCAGTTCCCAGTTGCCTGGAACGCAGCATTAGACGTGAAGAATAAAACAAGAAAGCCTTCATATAAGCCAAGTGCTTTGAGTTGAAATGTTGCTGTAATGTGGCAGAAGAGTGTGTAGAAAATCTGGTTGTGGTTCCCAATCCTGTTTGTGACAAAAGCCAGGTTGAATTTGCGATAAAACCACATATTACAGAGACGAAATGGCTGCGTGCAACGAGACAACATAAATGTTAAACTCAAGGACCTACATACAATACACCTCATTATACAGCCCCCAAAACAAAAGCAGCATCTCATAACATCATTATACAAACATGGCCATCCATATTTCACCACTACACAAAAAATAAGAGCATGAAAGCACTGCACTGCACAATGTTAAAAGCCAAAAGCTCCGTCAGGACGATAAAGTAATTTACAATGCAAACGCTGAAAACAGGGAGCCTAGCTAGCAAGAGGTAGACACATGCTGCCAACAGGTACCAAGACATGCTCAAAACAGCACAAGAGCACCAACACAGCCAAGACATGAACTCACAATATGTATATTAGAACAGGCAGCAAACTTACCTTGTTGAAATGAAGTAAGGACCCTCTGTATCCCAGCAGACAGCAAAACTTCAGGGAGTCGTGAGGTGGTCTAAAGCTGCGAACACCTGCAACGTTAAACTCCACATCAGACAAGCTGAAAGGCGTGGCGGAAGCTTTAATCTTGATTAACGTTATTTCCTTCACAAATCCTCCTCATAGTTAACTGGTGGGCATGTAGGATGTTTGCGGAAAGCTTCATGAGCAGCCACGGGAGCTACTGTAACGTATATAGGTTTCAGCAGAGTTTAGTAAACGCACGGCAGCACGGAGGGAACTAGAGGGCCGAGTATTGACAGGCACCTTCAGCTGCCTTAATTGGGCTTTGTTTGGTGCACTGGTTCTCAAACTTGTTCTCTCACACCTATTGAAATAAAACAAAAGATTCCAGTTTACAGCCTTGCTTGCATTAGAACCTTATTTTTTGTAATCCCACTACATGATTCATATCCAACTTTAGGTCTGCTTAATATACACCCACCCCCCTCCCGCACTATGCCCCCCAGTGGGGCCCACTCCCAGTTTAAGAACCACCTGTTCAATTAGGCTACATATACCTTGCATTTAATAGCTAGTTAAAATTGTTTGTTTTTAATTCCTTCTTCAATATAATGATAAACAAATATTAAGTATAATCTCAATAACAAAGGGTACAGAGTTCATTTCAACTCCACAAACTGCAACAATGAGACAGAAAAAATTCTAATTTAAGAAAAAAAACATTTTATTGAATACAGTTTGATAACATTATATTGAATATGCCATAACAAAATACAAAGGAATACAGCCTGGAAGAAAAATATATAAAACAACTGAAGAAAACAGTAATTGAGATTCTAAAATAAACACTCATGGGGATCTTCTTAAAAGATATAATACATCACAGGTAATTGGACCTTATTGATAGAGGGGTTGGTCAGTCTGGAGGACATATAATAACCTTTTGCCTTCACTGGAAATAATGAGCAGGTTCTCCTTTGTAAGACAGCGCCATGTGTAAGCCATTAAGTAACTCTTCTTGTCTTTATCCAGTAAGGTTTGTCAATTTGTTAACATGACCTTTTTCTATATTGACTGTAACCATTATTTTTGCTGTTTCCAGGCCATTCTGCTTGCCTCATCGTCACTACAGTCATTCATTGCAAATTTTTCACAGCTACAATGATGCTGGTTCATTTGTATTAATAATGACATATCCCCAGCGGCATGGACTGTATACAGTATTACCTGGGCTGACATGATGTCAGCTGCTGTTATATCAGTAAGAAAAAAATAGTGTGTTTTTCAGGATTGACATTTTACAATTAATTGATTAATCCCAATACGGCAAGAGGAAACACTTTGTTTTCTCAGTAATCGGAAAGGATCTGTAAAGCTTTCAAAAAGACTGTGGGCATGTTTCAAAACACTTCAAAAGAGTGTGGGCATTCACAAATATCCCAGTTCTTTATTTTAGTTCAAACCTGCTTTCAGTGAGGCAGGAGGATCAACTGCTACTATAGTGATATTTTAACGCTGCATAACTTGCAGTGCCAAATGTGCCCAATAAAAAACAGTGTCATAAAAATAGAGTCAATTCATCTAATATTTATATAGCCTTATCTTTTGCCTGTGTATATGTGTGCGGTACATGCAGTATGATAAATAATAGCATTTCTTATATACAGTATATCATTCCATTTTCGTATGTGTCCATCTTGTAGTGCATTTGTGGAAAGAGGTAAAAAGTGTATTCAGTGGAAAATAGAAAACCAAAAGGTAGCTCTGTATATGTGGTTGCTGCTGTCACGTATGGGGGAAGATGTGACCCCCCTCATGACTGCGCCTTACCCTGCAATGCTCCCACCCCACTCCAGCTGTGTGCTCCCTGGGTCCGTTTGCATGCTGTCTCCTAGGCCCTATACCATCATTAACAGACAGAGTAAGCCATGGCCTCTCCCAAACCCCTTGTCTCTGTCTCTCCATGGCGTCACATAAACTTAAGCCTCCTATGCCGGCCTGCCATTCTTGAAATGTCAGAAGAATTGTCCCAAGGCTATCCAACCCGTTAAATTAAGCCAGACATGCAAAACTGAACCTCTAATTAAGTACATTAACTTGGAGCATTGAGCATCCATTCACAGCATTGTGTTGTTTGCTTACAAGCCACCATGGGGGGAAAAAGAGAGTGAGGTAAGGAAAACAAGAGAGAAGATACATTTAACAAGCACATTATTGAGGAAAACAGTCTGCAACAACTTGGTGGCTGGAATACACTGATACACAGCAGTATCTTCTTTAAGGATAGAAAAGACTTGTCCAACATCACTGATACCACTGACAAAAAGGAGGAAGGAGGAGAAAAAAACAGAACTCTCTCTGGACCACATTTGTCTGGCCGACACAGCCGATGTGCCCACAGACTGCTGCCTCAAAACGAGCTATTGTGGGGCCAGCTTTTTGAAATGGCTTTTAAAAATGCATTCATCCAGTCGTACATTTGAAGACATTTCAGTGTTGCTGACTTTCTATGGAACTGACAATTAGGCATTTTGGTTTGGACTAACACTGAGGTCTTTCAGATCTGAGTTTGGCCATGTTTGTGTCACAGGGTTTATTGAAAGTGTATTAACTGAGATTTTAACTCTCTGATGCACAAAAATTGCCATAATATATCTGCAAGGGTCTGCAATGTTTAGTAGGGATGCTGATCAATACCAATGACTCAACGATTGCTTTAAGTGCTGACATTTCTGCCTTTCAGATTTTCCCCTCCATCTCCTTCCTTTTACAACTGCTTGATGATGAGGAATGGATCACCAGCACATTTGTTTCAATCCAAAAAAGCAACCTCAAGGACTCAACGCGGTGCATTTTCGATTTAATAACTTTTTTGTGAATACTTTGTACCCCAGCTCCTACAGAATAACGTTAGTGGAGCGGAGAAGTGGTTGACCAACACACACTGCAACACTTTACAGTGGTATAAGGGTTCTGGAGAAATCCATTATCATGATACAGAGCAAAAAATGTCACAGCAAGTAATATAACTAACATAAGCAAAGTTGTAATTCTGCGATACTCACACCTCTCCCACTGCTGTAGCTAACATCACAAGAAAGGCATGTCTTGGCAAACTGGAAAGCTGAATGGCCATGGGCAAGACCTTTAACGTTATCTGACAAACAAATCATGCCTGGATTGGCTAGAATAGTGTTGTGTGGCTCTGTCAACGCCACTTTGTTTGTTTCCCATTTACAGAGCCAGGGCTGTGTACAAACACTGGATTTTAATTCAGCGCACGTACAGAGTGGACAACTAGTGGACCGTGAGATGATATTCACTAACTGAAGTACAGGAAGAATTTAGAGAAAGATTCCGTGTGTACAGTTACCTTAAATAAATACCTTAAATAAAAAAGCTGCGTACTCTAACACACCTTCATCTGCTTTTTGCTGTTCACAGAATGACCTTCACCAAGACCAGTGAAACTGTCAGTGTTTTTTTAATTTGCAGCTCAGTGGGCAAAGGACAGGTGTTTTGAATTGATAATCTATTCTGTTTCAAATTGTGACACCAAGAATCAGAACCCAGTTGAATCATGCGAAGATTCCCCTATTAAGTTAATGTTGATCTCTGCTCTATTTATAACTTATTTATGTCTTGTTAAATTTTGTTTTAAATTGCAGGCTTGCATGAGCTGTGTCAGAGCCTTGATGTTGTCTCAGTTCCTTTGTTGCTAATAGAGACTGACATGAATGGAGACATCAGGGGGGATCAGTGGGTGGCTTAAATGATACAAGTTACCATGAATTTAGTGTTATTTATTCTGCCAGAATATTCAGCTATGTCACGTTGTTTAATATAATGGCCGTGTTACAGCAGAAAAGTGGAATGTGTCCTTTCAAACATGCTTGAAAAGGCTTTCATATATGCTTCACATATACACTGACAGTAAATATGGATGAATTTCTTTACAGAGATCAACAAGTAGGGTCAACAGAGGTGAGGAGCTTTTGTCAGTCAGAGGTCAGCAAATTCACCACTGGTTACATCTGCCATCAACCATTAATATCTTCACAATGGAAATACTGGGTCAATGTGGAGGTTTCTACATGTTGATGATATATTAAGAATTTAGTTGACAATAATATGACAATATTATTATTTTTTTGGCTTTTTTTAAATTTGACAATAAAATAACAAACAATGAAATTTCATCTTGGGAGAAAAAAGGTCTTGGTCTTTTGGTTGGTTGATCCACAACTTTCATTCCAGATTGAAATATCTAGACAATTAATGGATTGAATAATGAAACTTGGTAGACACATTCATGTTCCCCTCAGGATGAATTAATCTTTTATTTAGTTCCATCATCATGTCAAAATATTAATTTGTCCAATACTTGATGTGTGACCAAATACCTGCAAAACAAATTAAATTCCAGTCATCGTTAGCTGTCATTTTAGCATGCTAACACACTTAGCTATAATGGTTTGTAAACATTACACCTGCTAAACATCAGCATGTTAGCATTTCCATTGCAAGCATTTTTATGTGCATGCTGACTTGAGCATCACAGAGCCCTTGGCACAAGATCTTAGACTTGTTGTCTGTCCACTTGTATCTATGCTATTTTTTTCCCGTCAACATTATCCAATAAAACAAAAATGATAATACACTGTATACTGTACAACCTAAAACCTAAAGGATGTTGCATGTATTTTTTTGTTTTTTTTCTACAAATGCTGGCGCTAGATGCACTTGTGTTTTGGGTCTCGCTGGTTCCATTTTACATAAAATGATGACATGACATGATGAGTGACAAATCTGTGCAGATCTTATGTCATTCCAGGTAACACTATAGCATTTAGCAAGAAGTTTAAATTGTAGACGATGCTGATGGACAGATATTTGCCTCACGTGCTCGTTTCATTCAACAGACATGATGATGATGTATCCAATCTGTTTAAGTGACTAGGAAGAGCAAGGGGGCAGCCAGCAGGCCCAGGACCTTCAGACTTACTGGACAACTGTTGGCCAGTTAAATGGCTGTGGGATGGAAGGACCAGGAGCAGAATGAGAAAATGAATAGCAAATGTGTCAGCCCCACATTGGTTAATCACCATTGGGAATACTTGGTCAAATTTGCAGTCATATCCACTCACATTCTCATTTAGCATGTAAAATAACCTTGTTGATGGTTATAATGGCAACATCATGTTATAACTGCTATTTTTTTGAGGTCCCAGTCTCTACTTCCTTGAAAAAACTGGCAATGCTGCTTCAAGCTCCTTCCCCCCATGTGAGCAATCATGTGTTTGCCAGTGACACTGGCTTTGTGTGTGTGAAATTCAATTCTATGGATGCAGATGACTCAGAGAAATTTTGAAAAGCTGTAGATTATATCGACTTTGACTCCCCTCCTCCCTCCTCCACATCACACAAGTATAAGTCTCATAGATATTCTTGTCTTTGCAGATTGGACATTTTTGTGTATGGCCAGGAGGACACAGCATAAGAGGCACAAGTCAGGAATAATGAGAAAGGTAACAGCACAGGAGGTGAGATAACTGACATTAGTTAACTGGGTTGTCATAGTTTTCAGGGATGGAAAGTGTGAAGAGTGAAAAGCAAAACATTTAAGGAAGAACTGTGTAGGAGACAAGTTTAGGTTTTGTGATAATCAGGTTAATAACCCAAACAAACTAAATATTTCAATTGCAAATATATGCCGTCACAGTATGAAATGATTATTAGATATAACAATTCAATATTCAGAAGTTATAATT
Organism: Lepomis gibbosus; assembly: GCA_029875015.1. NCBI lineage: Eukaryota > Metazoa > Chordata > Actinopteri > Centrarchiformes > Centrarchidae > Lepomis > Lepomis gibbosus. The sequence goes on from JAPMOB010226142.1 coordinate 16,804, forward strand.
TATTAAATTCATCATGGCCACAAAATGTGGTGTGTGCAGTCCCACGATGTCCAATTCATCAAAACCATTTGGTCAACTCTAATGGTAGAACAACTGTTTGACAGATGCAACACACTGTATTATATTCTGTATGCTGTAGAGCAGTTAAAGGAAAGCTTCTTCTCCACTGTTACCTTATCTCTGTGACTGTGATACTGAGGAAGCCATGCTCAGAAAGTTAGAGAAACTTCCATAGTGAATCATGTTGCATAATTGAAGCTGTATTGGTTATGCTGCTGCTTGCAAACACTCATGTAATTATGTACCATGTGGCTTTAAATTCATGAAATAGCTTCTTGTAATGCCTTGTCCGTCACTCCGAAGTTAGCTGTCAGCTAACATAAGTTAGTAATGGGCTGGCACTGGGATAATTGGCTCAATTTATTAACTTGATTAATCTTGCTCACAATGAATGGTCCAATTTTAAGTCAGAGGCTGTCGAAAGGGGCGCTTTGTCAAAATGTCACCCACACGGAACTTATACATACATGTTTCCAGCTACCTCTATGTTTGTCCATTTAGCTGTCAGCTTATCATTATTTTACAAAGCTGTATTTACTTAATATAGACTGGTGATGCTTGACATACCATATAATATATAAAAAAGAAATAACAAGAAAGGATGAATAAAAACATTGTATACATTTAATTGATTAATTAAATTAAACATTTTATTTAGTGCAGATTTCATTAATTTATAAGTAGGTTATGATGGCTCACCCTGAACCTCACTCACAGGTTTTACTACTAGAATCCTTTATAATGGTTACTCTTACACTGCACATGTAATTTTACATTGTTGTGATGAGTATAACAACAAAAGTATAATCTTTTCACAGACATGTTTTGAAATAATACACTGTTTTTCAGTGAAAGTGTGCAGGCACTGAGTCTCTCATTTTATTGTTACATGAACTGTAGCTTCCATGTTTGAAAAGACTCGTTCACATTTCCCTTGCAATTCCAGTTACCAGCTGCAGCTGTCATGGAGAACCAGCTGCTAGTGAAATTATCCAAGACCTTATGCTGTATTGATTAAATATTACTGCCTATAAAATGCTGATTTCCTCAAACTGAGTTGGTACATGAGACTGCCCTCTTTAATAGCCCAGAACACATTTGTTGCTGCTCCATCCCATTGTAGGGGCCTGTTTTTTTAAATGTCCCACTTTATTTATTTTAACACAATGTAAAATACACAGAGACAACAGTTTCTAAAACTCACTGGGAGAATCAAGAATAAAACAGTTGTAAAGTCGCTTGAAAAATTTACATCATCATAACATGGTCAGATTTGCATAAATATCCAATAGAGAAACAGACAAACTAATGCTACCTGAAGAATTGCAGTGAGCTTGAAGCGAAATGCTAATACAGCAGGTGAAATAAGTATTGAGCACATTTTTTCTCACTAAACATATTTCTAAAGGTGCTATTGACATGAAATGTTGGTAACAACCCATGTAAATCATACACAATGTTCAGAAATTAAATATGTGTAATTATATGAAATGACAAAATTATTGAACACATGAAGAAAGAGAGGTGCAAAAAGGCATGGAAAGCCAAGACACCAGTTGAAATCTATCAGTAATTAGAAAGCAATCTTCCCCTTTGTCAGAGCAAATTAATATCAGCTGGTTCAGTCCCATCTGATGGCCTATAAAAAGGTGCATAGTGTCACACAGGGAAGTTCTCATGATGGGTAAAAGCAAAGAGTTCTCTCAAGACCTTCGCAATCTTATTGTTGCGAAACAAACCGATGGCGTTAGTTATAGAATGTTTTCTGAATATTCCAGGTTTGGGACTATAATCCAGGAGTGGAAAACACATAATTTCACTATAAACTGGACACAACCAGGTGTTCCTTGCAAGATTTCTAACAGAGGAGTGAAAAGAATTATTGAGAGACAATGCGAGACAATGATCCCAAATACACAGCAAGTGAAACTCTCTGCTATGAAGCTGCTAGAATGGCCCAGCCTATTAACTGACTTAAACCCAATTCAAAATCTATGGAAAGAACTATAGACTGTGTCGAAGAATGGGCCACCATCACACCTGAGCAATGCATGCAACTAGTTTGTCCATTCAGAAGGCATCTTGAAGCTGTTAATGCAAACAGAGGCTTTTGTACCAAGTATTAAATGCATTTCAGTAAGCGTGTTCAATACATTTTCCCTGTGTCATTTCACATTTTTAAACATTGTTATTTTTGTTTTCATTTTTTATTTTTTGTATGAATGGATTACTTGGGTTGTTACCAATATGGAACATTGTGAAAAAAATTAAAAAATTTCATGTGAATAGCACTTTTTAGAAATGTGACATGTTCAATACATATTTTAACCACTGCATCTACAGTATCTGCATGTTGCAGCCACTTTGGTTCATCTGATGCTCTGTGTATGCTTTTGGTACTCTTTGACACTAGATTTACACAGTGTAAGTATAAAATAGTGGTAGGCCCTTGACCAAAGTTCTGAGCAGTAATGAATCATTTTTGACTTGTAGACAATTCTGGTCAAGGTAAAGGTTAGGGCCGATAAGTCTAGTCATTATCCACCATTAAATCACACTGACAAGCACTATTAAGAGTCCAAACTGCAGTTCTAAACAGGCTGTTTGTCTAAAACTGTTGGAACTGCAGCTGGAAGTGCCTCCTTCTGTGTTAATGGTTGTACCTGTTTGATCCAGCAGCCGAGGGCCACTAATTTCACATGATAACCACATAGTATATCAAGTGAGTGAAAAGCTTTATAATGTGCTCATAACTGGAAGAACTTTCAGTATGAAGGCACTTATAATGATGAAAACAGCATTTCCACATTCAAATAGTTTAACTTTGTTGTGTAAGTGGGAAAAAATGTAACTTAACAATAAAGTGTCTTGCTTCTCCTTTAGATTAAATGACATAGTTTATTTATCAGATAAACCAGCCTCAGTCAGCTCATTGATTGAATCACATGACCTTCCTTACTTTGACCTGAGCTTGTCCCACACTTAAGCCACAGTATGACCAGCTGCTGACCAGTAGCTCCACCTCTCACTGACCGGCTGATCCTGTCACCAGTTTGGTTGACTTGACTGCCCTCTTGTTTGTTCATTTTACCAGACTGCTTAACTTTAAAGCACATCATTCAAGCTAGTCTGTTTGATGCTGTGCATGGAAACATTTCCAGTGAGCTGAAAGCATATTCTCAGTGTTGTTCCACTGTGGTCTGGTAAGTTTTTCTTTTAAAAAGACAAACAGAGCACATGAAGGCCTTGAGAATAAGAGAAAGCATAAGAAAGTTTCTTATGCATATAATTAATTATAAAGTAGTGTAGAAAGTGTACAAATGACTTTGTTCTGTCACATTTTTGTTTGACAGTAGCATCTTTTTACAGGGTTTGTGTAATTTGCAAATGTCTATTATTTGTTAGATAACTATATTGTATATCCTTATCCTAATGTACCAGTTATTGCTAAGCTAAGTACTCCACCAGTCAGGAGTACTTAGCTTAGTTGTTGGTTAGCTTATGATAACAGATACTATCAAAGATCCACATTTCTCATCCCACACCTTCTATCTTGAGTGTCAGCAGTCAATCTTGCAGTCACAAGTCAGGTTAACCTCTAACATGGAGTTGCTCATGTACCACCATCCTCACCTTGACAGGATACCATCTTATGCTACATCCACACTTCTATGTTTTCGTACGTAAATGGTTGATAAGCACATTTCAAGAACAATTGAATAAAAATGGCCATTCAAAGTCAGATGACCTGTCATTAAATTAAATAACATCACATATCTAAATAAGGTGTAGAAATAATTGCTCTGTGACAGGGTTTTGACAATTGTATCTGTATTTGGATAATAGTACTTTTATTCATTATAATGATACGGTCCTCCCTTTCGTGAGCTTGTTTTCACTGGGTCTTAGATAAGTTAATTGAAATATAGTGCTGCGGTGATAGTGGAGCAGCTCTCAGAAAAATAACCATTCTTGGAAATTTGTCATTTATAGCAGGTTTACAGCCAGGTCATGTGAGTGGTGATAAATTGTGTGTGTGTGTGTGTTTTTTTTACATTTATCAGTATTTCTATTAAGTTCATAGATAAGAAATTTAAGGTCATGGTGGATGACTGGTGGCAGTTGCATTAATAAATGTGGTTCTTCCTATTGGATCCTGTGAGTCTGCATAAATTAACTTTTATGGAACCTGCATTATGAAATCTAACTTTTACGTCAACATGTGTTCTAGCTGATACATATCTTTAATAGATCAACTGAGCAAAATATCTTGATTAAGATTTATAGTTAACTGTCCCAGATAGATAAATAACATGAATGCAAAGATAACTCTAGTATGAAACTTGAGCCCTCTTTTTTTCACTGCTGCTTAATAAGTACCCGATTTCCATATTTTTTATATATTTGGATGAAAACTTAATGTCACCTTCAAATGGAGCCATCAGATTTTAACTTTGATGAAAGACTTTTGTAGAATTGTCAGCTGGAGCCAGAGCTCCTGCAGAGTTTACACAAGGTGGCTGAGATTGGACTTCAGAGTGCTAAAAGACAAAAGACGAGCAACACAGCCAGAGTTAAGGAGAGTTTCATCTGATCTATGTGTGGTTTTAAAATTTCTTTTCCTATACAGTTGCTCTCTGTATCTTTTTAGAAGCTGGCGCAGCAAAATGGACAAAACCAAAGAAAATCTCAAGTTAAAAATGGTTCACCTTTCTTCAGTTGTGATGTGTTTCCTGATATGGTCTCCCTGCAGACACTGGCATAATGCCGCTACAGTACATGACTACCTGCCAATCAGTCAGTACGAAATAAGACGAGTATTTCTTCAAAAACACTCACACGCTGCCTCATCTTGATTCAGCATCACATTTAAAAACTAAATTTAATAATGTAAATTGTACAAATCAGCCACTATAAAAAGACTAACGAGTAAACAACAGCTGCACCACTGTCAAAACTCGTATCATAACGGATGTAGTGGTGTGAACCAAGTGTTAAAAGATGATAATGATATGCTTGTTTGAATTCATATTAACATCATAAGCTTTTAACTGACTCTGTTATTCAGAGTGACTTGCAATACAGTGAGCTAAAGAGGTGAGTTAGCTTCACAGACTCCATCTGCAAAATCATAGGCTGATATGATGGGTCAAAGGTCACAGCCACAATGCCCTGATAGAGGTAACTAAAAATGACTATGCCTCAAGAATCATCATGAATAATCAATATTCTTTGTTGTCCCGCTTTCACACACACAAACACACACACACATAGCTTCAACCTTTTGAAGTGTAATGTATGAAAATTACTTTCTACACGATAGCATGAAGCACCCTCCCCACAACCCTTATCTCTGACTGTGTTTTGTTTATCTGCCTCCTCACCGTTGCTCTCCATTTATCAGCTGCTCTGGCATTCCTGTTAAAGCATCCCCGTGGCTTGTCTCTTGGACAATGATGGACACAGGTGGTCAGAGAAAAGTGTCCACATGGCTGAGACCAGAGCACTGTCCTGGGGCTCTGACAGTGGCCTTGAAGGCTTATCATCTCTCCACAGAAGTGCTTTTTCATGCTTTTGATCTCGTGTAAATTAGTTTCTCTGGCTTTTCTGTTAAAGCAATTTTCCTCCCCGCCCCTGTCACAGAAAATCCCAGTGGCGATGGGTATGATCAGAAACTTATAGAGTGTCATTTCTGCTGTCTGCGGCTGTGACCTTGATTGACAATCTTAAAGAGGGTAGTTTATGAGATAAAATACTTACAAGGAAATAACTGTGAAGGGAAATACAATTAACTCATTATCTGAGCACACAACACTTAACCAGAGCTGCCATCAAGAGGTCACAACTTACCATTATTTATTTATTTGGATGCTCTTTGAGTAACAGATATAATTAAATAAAAAATAATAAACAACAAATGTATGCAAATAAACATTGGTTACACAAATTACAATTTAATAAAAATGCATAGTATGTTATTTGAAAAAAAACATAAGCATCAAAACTTTAGCTTACCATAGCAATAATTCTACTAAAATAACTATAAAGTAATACATTACATTAAATACAAAAAACTCCAAATAAATAGGCTAGGCTAAATAAGCTATTAGTTTTTATATTACAGTTACAGTCTTTTTAAGTCCAGGGAACTATTGTGAACACAAACATGTGAAATCAGGGATCTACTGAGCACCAATTTTGCCAAAATCTGGAGAGAGTCTGACATACTTTTACTACAATACTACAATTGTGTTTAATTTAATTTGTTAAAGTGTAGTAGTAGTGCGTCGTCTTCGATATACTATACTATTGAATATACAATATACTATAGTATACTTTATACTATTGTCTGTAGGATCGATACCAAAGAAAACAGAAAAGAATGATGTCTGACATTGGATCACATTATAATGTGATCCAATGTCCATATATGGGCAGAAATGACTCAGGGGCATTGCAATTATATTAAGAAGTGTGATGCAATTGACTCATGGCACATTGTTCCCCTCAATGTGTTAGTAGTTGTTAATAATACAAAATATATGTACTGATGTAGATAAACCACGTGTGCTTGAAAATTTTGATTGATTTATTTATAAGGACAACACACATCATTACTGTAAATGTGCCAGTTTTAGCCCACTGGCTGATTTTCAACTGCACTCCTCTGGCAAGATATTTTGAAACCTTTAAAATAATAAAAAATTACAGAAGAAGGACAACACCATAAACAGCAACAGCAACAGAACACAAATTCTCAAAATACAACACAAGCCATGCTTAGTTTTATATGCTGCATTTTTCAAAACAAGGTCACATCATCGACTATGTGCAATAAAGCTTAGTTAGTTTGACAGAAGTTGGACTACATTTAGCTACAAATGCTATCCATATTGGGTTTAGTAGGGAAAAAACAAAACAGATTGACAGACTGACATGACTACTTTAAAGCAACTGGTAATTGTCAGTGGCCCGCAGGGGTGTAAAGGGACTAAAAATCAGCTCAGGACTTTGAGCCAAAAAGCCTTTTTATGCGAGCGCCCTTTGCGGGCACAGAAAAATATTTTTGCAGTTATTTTAATACATATAGTGTATTTGTTGTATACAGTCAATCAGATTATGCTGAAGACCTTCAAGAAACTTTACTATGACACCTGCCTCCTCAGTTTGTAAAAGCAAGGTAGCTCTGCACATAACAAGACCAAGTCAGGCAAGCCTGAGTCAGTCAGAGGACTAAAATACTTAAATATAATCAAAACAATACAATCCCATAAAATAAAGCAGTGCGTGTGTGTGTGCGCATAAAAATCAAATCCCTCATCTTCAGCTGTGAGTAGGCCTCTCCCTGGCTCAGCTTCCCCTGTGCTGGACCCTCTGCTTGTACTGATTATTCAGTTACATATGCATGAGAAGAACATCAGTAATAAATATGACTAAAAATAATCCATTCATGGATTCATCCATCCATTCTATCCATGCATAATATGATTACCCAACCAGCCCTGCACACTGCCGCTGTACCTGTCACTGTTTTCTCTGGTTCCATCGACCTCCTCATCCACCTCCTGCTGCTCCTCTTTCTCCCACAGCTCCTTCCGTTCCTCCTATTCCTTCTCTCCCTCCTTATCAACATGACTGGGGTCATCATCACCCTGTCGCTCTGCATCACCTCCACTGACCTTAACAGTTAATATGCATACAAAAAGATTCCTCACTTAGAACAATGTTTTCTTTGTGTGATAACATATTGTTGTTTATATCTAACGTAGCCTATATGCCTATACATAAAAGAATATATGAATCATTTAGATAAATGCGCCTGCCACATCACATCTTTCCACCAAGGAAGAGGTTGGCTTTTCTACTTAATTTTTAGTTTTTCGGCACGACACATTTCTTTTTCCTCTTTCTTTCTTTTCGACATACCATCTCTCATGCGAATGTCACTCCACCCTGGGACGAGTTCAGCCCGTAGGTTCAGCCCCGACAAAACTTTTTGAGATTGAACTCTTCTCAGATGGAAAGTGAACTCCTTTGACCGGCGCCATTGAGCCAATCAGATTTCAGCAAAAACGGTGATTGGTCCAAGTTGGGAGGGGTTCCTTGTATATTGAAAGTATTAGTTTGGCCCAGTCTGAGAGACACACACAGCCAGCGTTCGCTGCAGCTGACCAGTTGAGTTAAACATGTAAAACTTAACAATAAAAACCCTTGACCACCGGCCGGTTCGGCCTTTAAATGGACCGACAGGAATGTTCCCAAACGCCCCGATGGCCAATCCGCCTCTGGTGGCCTGTGTGATAGAGGACATAATCAAATCCATTACTGTGGCGGCGATGAGGAAAAGCTGATCTTCTTCAAGCCCCTTAAGCATTGTGTATCTCATTGTGTTTTATTGCCGGATGAAAAAAGTTGATGAGTGATCCTCAAGAGTAGGCTACATTTAATTTCTCATAGATGAGCCCTTGCTGAGAGACTGGATACTTTAGTGTTCTACTTCTGTGCTTCTTCCCTCAAGGCCAAAAATGTTATCTCCTATTCATTATTTGGCTTGTCACAGCATATGCATTGCCAGACAAGAGAACTGCTCCCAAATAATATGCAATTGTTTGCAAAACTTGAGTCACAGTATAAATAAACTTCAGCCAAAGTCGGCCTACCAGAACTACTCTCCCAACAATATGTGATTAGGAAAAGGAAAAAGGCTTTACTCTAAGGATTGGGTATGATGTATAGCAGGATGAATAATGCTTATTGCTTGTGGCCACCGAGAGGAAAGGGCCCATCTCCCTCTGCCTAGGAGTGTCACATGGAATTTGTTTCCATTTGTGCAAGGCAGCGAATCAGTCAATTTCATCTCAGTTTCCCTTTTCACTTCTATGCATCCCAATGAGCTTAACACAATATTAAAATATGGCATAGGGAAAAAAATGAGAAAAAATGAGTGTAATGCCCATCTGAGCTGCTACTCCTACTGTTTGTCCCTGTTTCCTGCATCCACAGACGAGCTGCATTGATTCTGACTGCTAAAGGTTTTGTAAAAGCAGAAACACTTCCTCAAGTATGATGCATTAATAGTCTACTCACAGGATATGAGCGCACATGCACACACACAGGCACACAGAGCAAAACAGATGCATTTAATATGCTTGTCTGAAAGGTCAAGTGTTCAAAGGAAATTGCCTTGTCCAACTTATTGGAGAATATAATGAGATGGAATTGTTTATGCATCCACTAAACACTTGTCACAATTGATGCTTTTTTCCTGGTTATTCAGATACATAACCGAAAATGAGAAATCACTTCAGGTTGCTTTAATATGCTTGTGGTCACTCCCGTCTTTGATTCTGGGTGTGACAGAGATCTCTTTAAAGCCTGTATACACACTCGGTGCCTGGAGCCCGGCAGTGTAATTGGTCACAGACACGTTGCAGGTGTGCTGATAATTCCCTTACTCCATGCCAGAGCTTAGCTTCGCTCGTTGCTATGCCACCTTGTGTGGTAACCAGGGAGCTTGTTAGCAATTTTATAAATTTCCTGTGGTGCTGGAAGTGGACAAAATAGCAGAAACGTATGTCCAATAAAGGTGTTGATTCATCTCTACAGTACAGATAGTTCTTAGGCAAGAATCTGTCATCTGTTTCAACAGAATAAAATGTGAAAACTATGTTTTTCTGAAAAGTGCTGGTTTCACAAATAATAGTGTGGTGTGTCAAAACATCTGAGCCCACTGTTCTATATTTAAGTCCAAACACTAATGGCATCTTAATGTGCCTCACTGCGGGTTGATGCAAAGTTTAATATAAGCATATACTGTGCACTGTACATAACGCTTCCAGTTTGTGGTACAAGCTAATGACTCTCTGCAAAGAGGTCTGTGTTTTGATTTTGATTGAAGGTCAGAGGTTGGGCATGTGAAGCGTCTGAGTTACCTAAACCTGTCCTAACCTTACGGGGGAGCGTGTGCCAATTTTACACATCAAAGTCTGTTTACAGGTCTTGAGGAGTTGAAAAAAGTTGCATAAAGCCTTTTGTGGCTCCAGAAGGAGCTCTGCAAGGTCTGATTAATTGCCTAAAGTGATGTCACAAGTGATGAGCAGTTCGGGGCTCTGTTGGTTGCTACCAGCATAAGCCACCAGAGTCTCCAACTGAACTGCCAGTGGTTATGTTGCATTGTGGGTAACAAGTAAAAAGAATGCATGGACTAAAGAAAAAAGACAAAATCTCTAGCTCTACAGCAACAATTTTTGTAGTACTCTTTTAATCATATTGGTAGCAGAGTAGTCTAATGAATAATGTTTCAGAAGACAAATGTATTCTGGAAGGTACTGAAAAACCTTAAGGCAGAGATGCTGCAGCTTAAAATGCTCATATTGTGTCATTATGGAAGGTAATATATGCAAATAACTTGTATTGTCATTTAGGTTGGATGACTTGTTGACAAGCCTGCATAACAAGTCATACTCTAATTTGTATTATTTTGAGTCTGTGCATATACTTTATGCACTGTCTATTTGGTGCTTCAAATGTGTCATGGAGGTGTTGTTGCTGCTCTAAAGCTATTTTGAATGCTGTAGTTTGTGATGTTGTTGTATCAGATTGCATAATATTGGACATGCGTTACAGTGTTTAATTATTGTTTTAAAGATATTTTAATAACGCCACCCATATTGGTTACACCTCAAGCCAAAGAAAAGCAAAGCCTCTTGGGTATTAATGCTGTAACATACATCAGCTAATCAACCTGCTTAACCTGCTCTGCTCTAATGTCATACTGTAATTGGTATTACTGAAGTCTGCGTTACTGAGATGTCTGTTACACAGATATTAGAAAGACAAAGCAAATTAGGGAAGAGCAAAAGAGGAGCAGAGCAATGTGTTACATAAAAGTGACACAGAGGATTTGTTCCAGGAGACTTCACCCAATCCAATCAAGTGGGCTTTTCTGGATGAGTTCTCAAGCGATTCTTGCATCTCTCAGGAGAAAGCACTCAAGTTAACCTGTCCTTCAGTAATGAGGAAATGAGCTTTTTTTGTTTAACATATGATATTCGGCAGGATTCTGATGTTTTTAATGCCCACACAGACAGATGTATGCTTTTAATAGAATACAGGAAAGAGGTGATAATCATGTTATGTCATTTTTTGTTCTACAGTGCATTTCTTGTTCTGTCACATAGCATAACTGTACCTGCTATGAGCTGTGGTCTTTGTTCAGCAAAGTGAACAACTACACATTTAGAATATTCACCAAACACCTCAACTATGTCCCATCAAACTGTGTCACCTGACATAATTATTTAACAATAAATGTAAATAGCGGTCGTAATAAGCTGCTTGAACTATCAACCTACACGGCTGTAGCAAGACTTTTAGGGTGAAACGGTCAGAGTCAAACTAATTTAGGACGGTGCAAACATTGGTGAGTTGAGCTATAATATGGAGCATATGGTGGTGCTTTGGATCTACAAAATGTCACATGACGTGTGCTTAAAACAGTCCTAAATATTTAAATATAAATACAGTCAAAAATATAATATCCTGGACAACAATGTGAGAATGCTGTTTATTGATTACAGCTCAGCATTCGACTCACCTGACTCATCAGCAAGCACTAAGTGCAAATGGGTCGTGGACTTCCTAATAGCAGCACCCAGCAAGACCACAAGACCCTGCTGAGAGTGGTACGGCGATCTGAACATACTGTGGTGGGTGCTCTATCCAGCCTACACCAGGTGATGCTAGACCAAGGCCAGCAGAACCATCCGAACAATGGCCTCTTTGAATTGTTGCAGTCATGGAAGCTATACCGCAGTCATGGGGTCAGAGAGGCTGAAGAGGAGCAACTTCTCTCAGGCCATAATAATCTTAAACAAGGACAATGCCAAGGCTCCTGAAACTACACCTCTGATGTTACTGACAATTAATCCCAGCCTTTCTCTGTATGTTGTAATATTTTACACCTTAAATATTTTATTCTAGATTTAATATTTCAAGTAATATTTCTTTCACAAAATGATCTTATCCTTAGTTATAATATTTTGCATATTTTATATGTTATCATCAAGAACAGTACTGGCAGGGGCAACAAAGCATTTCACTGCTCAATGTAGAAATAGTGCATGTTGAGCGTGTGACGAAATCTTGAAACAATAAAGCGTAACAATAGAAACATTTTATAACTTAAAGTATTTAGATATGGTCAATGAAATGCTCAATTACTATTCCATCACTCTGCCAGGAAGCAAATAAGTTCTCAGTAACTTTAGTTAACAACAACAACAACAACAACAACACATTATTCCTCATAGTGCTACTAGATAATTTGCTCTTAATTTCTTATTGGCTATATTACACTTAAGGGTCTTTACAGTTATTTAGCATATATTTCAAATCACATATATCACATTTCTGCAGATAGTCTGAAAATGTTTTCTATGATTCAAAAAAGAAAAAGGCTCAAATTCTTAATAATTCAAATACAGCCATTGTGCAGCCATTATGCCATTAAGTGGTTTGGGCATGAAGGACATTCGTATCTTTGAGCATGCTAAACAGGCTCTTAAGAGAGAACCTGTATGGGGAGAAGATGGGCTACAGTAAATAACTGGAGCATATTAAGGCCAAATTACCTTCTTAAACACAATCCTTTATAACATATAATCCTAATAACATACATCCTAATTAGCATGCTGCTTATAATAGACATGAAACCATGTACATTAGAACTAAGTAGCCTGTTCGTCCAATGTCAGCTGGGATAGGCTCCAGCCCCCCTGCGACCCTGTACGCAGGATAAGCGGTTGACGATGGATGGATGGAGCCTGTTCAATTTGTTAATTTGCAGACTTGCAGGCCAATAGTACAAATTAATAATATTCAGTTTATTTTTAATATGTCTGTTTCTCGGGAAATGTTTTTTAACTTTTGTAATTGATGTTAATGGTAGAAAGTATTTTTGGGCATGAAGTATTTGACATAGCTCTGTTCCTGGGGGTTCGCTGTAGGCTATGCTCTCTCGTAGCCACACCACATCTCCTCTGGCTTTGGCCAACAACAACTGGGTAAAGCTGATTACACTGTTAGAGTGCCAAGCCAAATGACTTGAAAACGTATGGATTTGATATGGATGCAAATTTTGTCTAAGAACTTGTACTTATTGCTGATGTGTGATTAGCTGTCAAGCTAACAGAAAGCTACAGTAGCTTATTGACGTATAAAATTTGTAATGAATGTGGCTTTAGCCAACTCTAGCAGGTACATTTTTCTGGTGTTAAATTAAAAATGTACAATATTGTTATAGTTAAATTCCAAATTTAATTATTTAATTTAATTAATTAATTAAATAAATTTTATACGCCAGCTGTGCAGCAGAAAAACAAAGTTAACAACTAGCTGGCGAACATAGTAGAGAATTGAACAGATATTTCCCTCAGGAGTTGATAGAGACCAAAACATAGCTAAAGGGAGAGTGAATATTGGACTTATATTCAAGTGGACAAACATTAGAAAGGTAAATATGTAACATATATTTACATTACATTACATTTTAGACAATATGTCTTATCCATTTCATTTCCAGCAGCAGGCAGCTCTTTTGAAGGAAAAGCTCTGATAAACCCACAAACTAGCTGACAGACAAAGGGGCTAGTTGGTGAAGTCGGGCATTTGTTTTCTCATCAGTTTAAAACAACTTTAAAAGGAGAGGGAATATTGCACTTAAATTTGTCCACAAACACTATGAAAGTTAACGTTGCTCTGCGTCTGCTGGATGTTTGAATATGCTAACTGTTTGCTAACATATTGTGATATTTATATGTTTTTCGCTTGTTCTGCTGGCCCCAAGCTGTCAAAAAATCAGTTAATGCAGCACTAAATAAAGAATAAGACATGCATACATGTGTTGGCAATAGTGACAATAGAATAAAAACAACTCTAACATGAGTAGTTTGTGAAGTTTAATGTTAAACTGCATGACTTTGTTTTTGTTTTTTTCACACATCAGATACATCGTTAATATTTACATCAAACATAACTCCAAATAAAAAAACAGGTTAAATTGTTTCACATCATTTCTGCCTGGGCAACAAAAATAGCTCATAACCCTAATATATATTCAGGTATTATCCTTCCACAAATGTACAATACATATCAAATGAAATGTGATGTAGTCCTATATGTATGTGTATGTTTAAAAAAATAAAAACTAAATGTTACAGTCTTACAAAACAACAAGGTCAAGGGTGACATGGCAATTATCTTCAGGACATTCATAATAATTAAATGTGTCTGAAAACATAAGGATTCGACAGCGAAAATGAATATATGTAAATGCCATAATCATACTTTGCAGCAAGTAGTAGCACTTACACGCAACAATAATAATAATAATAATAATAATAATAATAATGATCAAAAGGAAGGTTCTCATGAATAGTTAATGTGTCACAAAAAGACAAAGTAGTGTTTCTGTTTTCTCATACAGCAGGTACAGCAATATCAAACTCCTTCAGCGGTTCAAACCAGAGACCACTGCTTAAACTAAATGCTAGCACACATATCGAGCCATTGCAAGACAACAAGGTGAGCACAGGAGAAAGTCTCACAAGTTTTACTCTATCTCATTAACCACCACCATTAGGAGTAAACATTAAATTACCTTCAACACCTCAAGGATTTTTTTTCACATTGAGCACAAACACAAGTATTTTCTTATCTTTATTTTTTTCCAAACATACATCTGACATGGCAAAAAATGTGAACTTTCAGTTTATGCAAATTTGCGGTGTCTAGAGGGCTTGTGTGTAGGCGGCAGTATCCTGAAATTGGCTTGTCAAGCACATTAGCTTATGTATGGTCTGAAATTAACAGTCACAGTGTAAAGTGGACTCTGAAAATAAGTGAAGCGCTATCATATATAACTAAGCATTCTCTTAAAAAAATACAGTAGCAAGCTTTTCTCTTTAATGTTTCTTAGACTGATTTGAAACTCTTCAGGCTATATTAGTACAAATCATATTCAAAAACATATTTAAATATGTGAAACATGTGGGCTGTCCTTGAAAAAGTCAATTGTCACAATTGTGACAATTGTCAAAAGTTTTTTTCCAGGACAACCCAGGTGTGTGATTGTCTTCACCTATTGCACCTGCATAAAGAACTCCTGTTGGTTGATAACTCTGCACAAACACAAAGGGCCCACAATGCAATGAACCTCTAACCAACCTCCATGAGCAACTAAAGATTTTACATACAGATATGGAAAATACAGCATGTGGCAAGCGACAATGTAAACTGGGAAAGTGTGGCACATTGCCAATCGAATCAAATGTTTATTTCCTATCAAACAAAGTAGTTTTAATGTAAACGCTGGCATGAATGCAAATGGACAAAAATGGAATGAAAACTATGTCTTTGGCAACTACTGATTAATAATAATAATAATAATAATAATAATAATAATAATAATAATAATAATAATAATAATAATAATCTGGATAGCTGGATAATAATACATGGAGAAATTGAAGAAAGTAGATACTGTCGGATCTCAAGCCCTTGTTTTTCTTTGTAGCTAATGAGGATAACATTCGCTTCTAATAGTCCGAAATTTCCAGTCAAACTCCATAACAGCAAAGCCATTATGAAAAGTAATGAAGGATTCACTTGAGAGACTGCCAATTCACATCTTCACATAACAACCCTGTCATTAACTGCCATTAAAAGGGGTCGTCCATGTCATTATAGATTGATAATTAGTTTTACAAATCAAATGGCAATTTTTTTCACCAGAACACACTCGGTCACACATACATTATAGCACATGACTTTCAAAGAAGCAAGCATATGACTGACAGACAAACAAAAACAAACAAAAGAAGCACGTTGCTATAAAAGGTCACTACCACTGTGGGAAATGTAAAAAAAAGAAGAAAAAATAACATCTTGAGTGATACACTGGCATATTCTGTACACAGTTTAGACGGTTGGCAAAAAACCCAAAATATTCAAAGGTGAGGAAGCAATCAAAAACAAACAGGATGCGTGGGCACGTGAGGGATGATGGGTAAAGTGGTGGAAGAGGGTAGTTGGTGTCGGCTATGCTAACATCACAATGTGAGCTAGGTCCTATAGACAGCCTCAGTGGAGCAAGCAGTGCACAATACACAGGGGATTCAAATTACAGACATTTTCGTCATGTCAGGGGGAAGCCCACACGGGTTTAAGCTTATAGAATAAACAGAAGCATGGTGGGAATGGATTCACATCCGTTCAGCAGAGCTTTGTGGCACTATCATGTTGCCTCTTGCAGATCTAAAAGTTATGTGGCATGTTACACAGATTGCTCCTTAGGGAACGTGAATGGAGCCCGAGGGCCAGCAGCGGGGAAGCTGGTGTTGGAGTACATGGGCTCAGTGGGTGGGTGCTGTGTGTAGGGGTGCTGGGGCAGGAAAGTGACAGGAGGATAGGCTGGAGCGGACTGAGACTCAGGGAACTGTTCCATGTTGCAGACGCGCTGGTAGCTCATGTATTCAGCAGGGTTCAACAGCTCTTCTGGATGCCTCCCAGAGTCCTGCAAGAACAAGACAAAAGAAGAAGAAAGAAGACAATACTGCAGGTTCACAGGTTTTCTTTTATCTGAGGAAGGTTGACTGAACCCGAAATGGAGTGTCATCACATCAGCACATTATAGTGCACAGCAGATGACTAAACAGACATTATGAACAGTATCTGGCAATGTCACACCAGTATTTTCATACTGATTAACAGTACATCAGTATAAAAACTCAAATTTAACCAGTTTTAATACATATTATTAATGAGTTAATGAGTAAAACTGTCTATTTGAAGGGGCATTCAGTCATTTAGCATTTAGTTGGTTGACTCAGAGCAGACAGACTTTAAAATCTGGATAAATTCTTCAGAAAGAATAAGACTATCCAGATCCATCTCCTTTGTGCAACAGCACAATTTGTAAAATGTACTTGATTGACATTTAAAAAATGTTTTTTTTCTTATCCCTATCAAATTGAACCAAAACAACTGCATACATTATTCTGCTGTGTATGTGTTACATCATGTTGTTTTAAGCATCCATTGTCTGACTGTTTAACTATCAGAATTCAAAACACAGTGATTCTAGTGTTAGTTGAACGATTATAATGGCTTTAAGATCTTTAATGTAACTGTGTACTCGGCGTCCTAGGTATGTCACTCATCATGCTGATGTCACTGTGTAAACTTGGAATCTGGTTACGCAGCTGCAACTTACAGTTTATGTATTTATTTAGCATCATTCGTTGCAAGCTGTGCAAGGTTTTAATCAAATTACTGACACTGGATGAGGAAAGAAAATTGTGATTTGTCAGTGCACAACAAACTCAAATAGCTAGATAGATTTAATCCACTGACAGAAAGGGCAATCATATATCCCACTTGTGGATGCCATGTACTGGTTAGACTTAATGAATTATCTGCTTTACTGATTTTAATACCTTTACTGAAATTATGCACCAACATGTGTTTGGGTGGGTGGAGAGTCAAGTTTTAAACACCACAATTGAATTTTGCTATTTATTAAATTTGTATTGACAAAGCTATCCAGAATGCTCTTGGCAAATTCCAACAGAAGTGATATTTTAGCACAACCATTGCAGGCCATGTAATCACCACAAATGCAAGACAGTGTAAGGTCACTGAGAACACACAATGGCTCATCTGTAAAGG
>JAPMOB010226142.1:34605-74073 GCA_029875015.1 Lepomis gibbosus
AAATTATAATGACTAAAAAAAAGTGACTATCCTGATTTATCAAATACTATCCAAAAATAAAGTGACAGGTTAATACTAATAAAATAAATATAAATAATATAAATAATAATAATAAATCCAAAGTGGCCATCTATTGAAATATTATTTTTTACTCTGTTTTCCTATGATAAAGGGATAATTTTCTTGGGACCTCATGATAACCATAGCTGAATAGAGGGGTCTGCACTGTGTGTTTGACTCTTGCTTTCACCACTTTTTCCCCCTTCTTTTGTGTGTTTTTTTATTATCCTCTTCAACAAAGTTGTTATGAAGAGATTCAGGGGAATCCAACCACACACTCTGCCTGTGAATGATGGGGGAATGAAAAGTCCATAGGTTGATGGATGTGGACCAACCACCGGGATGCACACAGTCCAGCATGTGTTCTATTGTGAGCATATAAAAAAGTGTCTTCATAAGAACTTTGTTGAATTTAAGGATAATGAAAAAGATTTTTTAAAGGCAGTCTTGAGGATCAAACACACAACCCTGAGACTAAGAGTTGTAATAGGAATTCCAAACATATTGCATGTAACTCTGGACTTACAGAGACTAATGTGTGATGTGGGACTGAATCTATGTAAACATAACAGTCCAAATATCTAGGTTCTCTTTGTTTGTAGACTTCAGGAACAATGTGTCTCTGATATGATTGACCCTAAAGCTCGATAAATAACAGACTCACTCAGCTGTATTCACTCATTCGAGGTTACATGTATGTCGTATGTGTGTTGCTGTGAGTCCTTCTGCAGAAGACTTGAATAAAATTCACAGAAAGACAAGTGTTTGTCTGAGCTATTTATTTGAAAACCTCGGATTGCCAGCACAGAGTCCTGCACTCTACCAACTGAGCTAACCAATGACGTTAAACTACTGTTTTGTTATCTCGAGATCATGAGAAAATTATCCCATTATCACAGGAAAACAACAGTTGTTATCTCGTGATCGCAGGATAATTATCCAGTTATTTTGTGTTTGTTTGTGCCTCTAGTGGCCACAAGGGGCTAAGCAGCTCTAAACTCAGCATTTCTTTTTAAAGTTGAGTGATGTTTTCAAAAGAAAAGGATTATGATTAAATCATGATTATGAAAAGACAGTAATCATTAGCAGACATGCAAAAAATGGAAATAAAGGATGAAAGTAAAAATGGAACTTACGAATATTCCTCAAGCATCTCTACATCTACGAAAACGATGATCCCAACTCTGAAAATATTTTGGTGGGGCAACAAAACCACAAACAGACTTAAATCTGCCTACAAAGTGTTGCATTTGATAAACAAAATATAAAACAAAACGTTTACAATACACAATTAAGCTGTCACAGCACAAATATACTATATATTTATTGGGTAAAACATGGGGAATAAAACAAGGGCTTTTTTAGTAAGCAGGGCATAAACAGACTTCAGTTCATCTTATCTTTCTCTCAGCTGAAAATCTTCATTTAAATTAACATGGATATTAATAACATGTACTTTGAGTGATTACAAGATCGAAACAATAGAAGAGGCTCTAATTTAAAATGACTTTGTGAGGGATGAATGGTGAGATAAGAACAGTGGATCTCAAGAAGACAAGAGGGAGAGCAGTGATCTTGTGTGAAGGTGAATCTGTGTTTTCACAGCAGAAGACATGCAAGTAAACCTCTTCTGACACACATGCTGGAGGCATTGACAGAAGCGTCTGAAAAGCTTATTTGCTTTAGGTCAGTATCAAGGACCATTCAAGCAGCTGAAGACAACATTCTACTTTGTCAGGGTATTAATTTCTTTGCTTGCTGAGAAGACTTTGGTGATTTCAAACAAAAGTCTGAGGAGCAGTTTTCCCAACTTTTAGGTTTCTCTCAAGACATTTGGGATTCAGATCTGAATCTTGAGTAAACTGCTGCAGATAAAAGTCTCAGCATAGGTTAGGTATAAAGCGTCACTTTGAAGAAAAAAATATAGTCATCCCTACCTGTAAGAAATGCATTAGCTAAGTTATTCTCAGAAAACCACGTATCAAGTTTCTCATCTATTGCTTTTTCTGTGGTATCTAAATGAGTAATTCAAAGTTATAGTTTGACAATAAGGAAAATGTCTGGCTGAGAGAATCTAGTTTAGCATAAATACTTAAAAACAGCTAGCCAGGCTCTACTTTTTTTCTGAAAAAAGAAACAAAACTATACTTTCAGTGCTTGAGACTATGAGGTCAGTGTACACTGGACGTACAAAGATTCAAGGCTTTTTCACTGGAAATCAAAAATGAATATTCCAGATAGATAGATAGATAGATAGCTCAATGTTCTGAAGAAAGTGGAAATGGTCGTGGATCCAGAAAAAGCCCAGCCCCACCCTCCCCCATCATCCTGCATGACTCCCCCACCGCCACTGTCAACTTCTTGCGCTTCCTGGGCACCATCATCTCCCAGGACCTCAAGTGGGAGCAGAAAATTACCTCCATCACTATGAAGGCCCAGCAGAGGATGTACTTCCTGTAGCAGTTGACAAAGTTCAGCCTGACAAAGTCAATAACGGTGCACTTCTACACCGTCATCATTGAGTCCATCCTCACCTCCTCCATCACCATCTGGTA
The DNA here is from genome assembly GCA_029875015.1 of Lepomis gibbosus. Taxonomy (NCBI): domain Eukaryota; kingdom Metazoa; phylum Chordata; class Actinopteri; order Centrarchiformes; family Centrarchidae; genus Lepomis; species Lepomis gibbosus. The sequence goes on from JAPMOB010226142.1 coordinate 37,221, forward strand.
AGCTGCTGCCACTGCCAGGGACAAGGGCAGGCTGCAGCATATCATTCACTCTGCAGAGAAGGTGATTGGCTGCAATCTTCCATCACTTCAGGACCTGTGCGCCTTCAGGACTCTGAAGCAAGCAGGAAAGGTTGTAGCTGACCCCTCCTACCCTGGCTTTAGGCTTTCAGACTGTGGCTTTAGGCTGTTGTCAATTAGGACCAAAACCCCTTGCCACAAAAACAGCTTCTTCGCGTCTGCAGCTAATCTCATTAAAAAGACTCTGATCCCCCACAGCCACTCCTCCCTTTCAAATAATGCAAATGTCTCTGCACGTCTAAATATTACTTCATTTCATATCCTGCTCAAACCTGGCACATATTTGTTGTTAATTGTTAATCGTTGATGTTCTAAAATTTTTAGATTTTATCAATTTGTATACTTATGTACACAATATTCTCATCCGTTGTATATAACTTGCATTTGTTTATTCCATATTTATATATCTCAACATTTATTTATGTCAACTGTATGTTTGACTAAGTGTAGCACTTTACCACCAAAGCAAATTTTTCGTATGTGTAAAACACTACTTGCCAATAAATCTCCTTCAGATTCTGATTCTGATTCTGATTTCCAGGAGACACGACAGTGCAGTCTGAGCTGCAGAACATCACATACTGTATTTCTATACCTGCTGTAAGTAAAATATCTTCTACACTGACAACTATTTGTGAGCAGCTCACCAAGTAGTTTCCACTATAAGCAATACGCACAAATAACGGCCTGCTGTCAGATAAAAAAAAATTCTACATTGATTTCAGATTGCATTTTCTTTATTGATTTTACCACCCAAGGCCTTAAAGTCGGGCTGTTTCAAATCCTACACATTGGGGCTTTAAATGTCTCCATGTCCTTGGCCTTAAAATGAATGTCTGTAATTCCAAACTTTCAGAGAAAGTTCAGCAATTTAGAATTTTTAAATCTGGATTTATTCACAAATTTCATTAAAGTCTGGTCCATTGAGATGTGTGTGTGTGCCAATTGGCTGGAGTTTGACCTATATATCTTTATCAATACATTTTTTATGACTGTAGTCTTTTTTCACTTTAGGCTGATCTTCAGCAGAAGTCAAACTGAATGTCTTTTTTGTTGTTTCTAAGCATTTTCAGTGTTTTAACATCATGCTCTGGATGAGTAACTGAAGACATACAGTATATTTACTTTAAAAGGGAAATTTAAAGCATGGAAGGCCATTAACGGAAAAAGTTTTTTATACTTTAAGAATTAAAGCACTCCCAGGCAGGAGTTTTGTGTATTTCTATAAATAAATGTCAGGACTTGAATTGTTTGAAATAATATTTGCCCACAGGAATTGGTCAGAGAAACCTTGACCAGTCTTACCAGAAGTTTCTTACACATTGACTTGTGGCCGCTGCTTGGTTCAAATACTGAAACCAAAATGAAAAGGATGACAGAAGTTGATTGAAAACATTGTGTTAACTCTACAGCTCTCACTCTAATTCAGGCCTGTTATTTAACACTAGACAGAAACAGAGATCGTCAGTAACATCTGGAGCAAAAATGTTTTCAAAAGTTGCTTTCCCTAAACAGCGAACTTTCCCCCCTTTTTTTCCATGTATTATTTATTTTTTATTATAATTTATTTTAGGTTTAACTATTTCTGCCTTTCTTGTTCTTGTACTTTATTAGATGGACCTTGCTAAGGCTCTTGAGGGCCCTTTTATGTGTAACATTCATTATTTCATTACATCACCATTCTGTAATAACACAAATCTGTTTCTATATGGCAACATGTGTTGTTGACAGACATTAGGGATGATCGATCTGTTGTTATCTTAATCTCAGAGAAGAAACCAACACTCATTGTTTACAGCAGTACATCTCCTCTCTTAAATCTGCATTTGGTCCTAAATTGTGTTTTTTGCCGACAAGAGCTTTTTGTTTTGAAAATCGCATATTCTGTGTTATCTGAAGATATCTAGATATCCACATCACTGATCTTGTGTTTCATAAATAATGTGTGTTATTTGTTTCAACATTAAGTTGCTCAGTCAAGAGCCAGCTACAAACCAGCAGGGAACAAGGCATAATGTTGTGCAAATTCATGTATATCACAGCCTGCTTACTTTTGATGCTTTTGCTCACATGCTCAAAAATATCAAAAACTCTCAAAAACAATAAAACAGCATCTTGTATTCTATCCAAGTCTGTTTTTACCTAATAAACAAAAACTGTAACAGGAAATGAAAAGGGTGTGAATGTGAAAAAAGAAAGTTCTACTTAAGATAGACAGATGACTTCACTTTGATACCGTTTCACTAGCTAATGTTGGTCTTCAGTCATGGTGTTTATTCTGCCAAACAACAGTCTGCAAACATCAAGTATCAAACATAAGACAAAATGTGCTACAGCACATCCGTTCAGCTTTCCCAGCTGCTTGCACAGCAAGAACAGATAAGAGAGTAGCTTCAAAGTTGTTTTATGAAGATTCAACAATTATCCAAACAGCAAATGCAACAACAGAAGGCTACAGGTGCTTCACGTTGTGTGATCTGGAGAAGTACTGTTTTATCATAAACAGTATTTGTGGCTTTTCTACTATGTTGCTAAATTGTAAGTGGTCAAGATGTTAAAAAAAACTTAGGTCAAGATGTCAGTTAAGGCTCAACAGTTCAGCAACACTCTGTCAGGTCAGGCTTCCTCTTTCTTGCTGGAATTAAAGCCTTGGGATTTCTTTCCAGCTTTGTACAAATATAATGCAAAAGATGACTAGAAGAATGTTCTCAAATGCATACATTTAAACCTGAGGGTTAATCTAAATGAAATCTGGCTCACCTTGAAGTCATTTTAAGCACCAGTATGTTGGGTAGATAGCATAACCTTGGAGAAGTTTGACCCCAAAAAGTGTTTCATATCTGATAATGTGAAATTTTTCAAAGCAAATGGATGCACGAAAAATACAATCAGGCTGTGATTAACAAAATTACTTTTAAATCACTGACTTAAGGTGAACTTAAAAGCCTTTGCTCTTCACAAAGAATAAAACGAGGATTTTGTCACCCTGGATTTAAAGCACTAGTTCAGTCTTTGGCTCAGCAAACAAAGATTTATTGAATAGTGTAACCTCATGACTGGAGCCAGTCAAGACAAGGCTTAATGCCTTATTACAAATAGAGAATGTCAACATAGAGAATTCTCAGGAGGACTTTTGTGTTGAACTCTTCCGCTGCTACAGTATACCATCAATTACAAAGCTGCTGACTGAACACCTTGTGAAAGCTGACATGAGAATTGAATCAGTATTCATTCATTTGTCGGCTCCATTTCAGAACTGTGTAATCTGATGCCTTAACATGTTTCAGATCACATATCATATTTAAAACATCCCTTGTGCTCAGGGAAAGATCTACAGTATCTACAGTAAATTTTATTGTAGACATATGTTTTAATGGAGATATACACTTTAATTGTATTAGATGTTAGAAGTGAATGCCTTGTAAACTTGTTGAAAAGCATCATTATTTTAATATTTCATTGCCATTCAATCACTAAAATGTGTAATGGACTTAAAAAGATTTCAAAACTGCAGATAAATGTAGATAATATCTCATGTTCTAATTCACTTTTACGTGTTTAAATGATGTCCTAAAACATTGCAATATTTGGAAATGAGGCTCTTCTTCGCTCCACTAAAGATAATGTTCCCTTTTACCCTTTTTTTCAAGGAAAACTAAGATAGTGTAATAAAGATTTTCAAGACCCAAATACAGAATAAATTATGTTTTACTATGGATATTTTTGGAAGACTTTGAGGAGCTTTCTTCCACATGCAGCAGCCAAGATTTAATACCAAAGATAAGTCTGGGATGCTAATATAGACTCTATGCACATGGTTTTATGTTAAAGCTATGTTACTGTATGCACTAATATTAAAAGCTGCTCATTTCTTCAGCCTAAATCACAAAGGGAGGCAGTAGAAATATTCCCATTCTCTAAAGTGAGAAGGTAAATTTCTCCATTAAATCAGGAAATTCTTAATTTTTCTTCATTTGTTTGAGCAATCAGCTTGAATGTATGATTTGATTTTTAAAAAAGTGATGTTTGTGAAAAGATTTGCAACAGTATTAACAAACTGACATCCATGAGATTGTCTCCTTGCTGCAGAATATATTCACTGCACCCTTGCCCTGCACAAAGGCGTTGTACTTAAAACTAAGTAGGATGCAAACTGTCTCCTGGAAACTAAGTTCTTTGGCCAGAGAAAGCTGGACTTGAAAACTGGTCTATTGTCCCTTTTGTTTCTTTGAGTGTAAAGGATCACAGAGTTGCTGGGTTGATAAATGTGTTTGCAGTTTACTGACATCGCATCCTATGAGTCCTGGATACTAAGCTGGTCAAAATTCAAACAGCATATCCTGCTGCCATCTGGGGCTGCTGAGTGAATACCTAATGTAGCTTTAAATTCGCTGCCTGGTTGTTACACCTGCCTATCACCTCATTAGTAAATCCCAAACTGCAGTTCAAGATAACAAATAATAATAATGTGTTCTTCTGTCCAACAGTTAAATCTGTTCACTATGACAGTGTTCTGTATACAATGGTGTATCACACATGTAACTCATTCCAGTTATAAATACATGATTTTTGAAGGCTTTATGTACAGATAGTGTGTTTTACATCTACATTTACTTCCCCTGGATGAAATTGTCTCAAATGAGAAGAGAATTGCTGCTACAGAGCTCCAATAACAAACACTTTGCGATTTGCCTCAGCATGTCTTACCAATTGCCTCAAGAAAGCCTATTGAATTGCCAGGAGAATTACCTGCGTTCGGAATTGCCATAGAAACCAGTCTAACGAGTCAAGCAACATGGTGATTTGTGCCCCCCTTATATCCCACTTTGCTGTATGTGTATAATAAAGATTTGAAGTGGTGCAGAGGACTGTATTTGTGTGTGATGGAAGGATTTCTCCTGGCTCTCGTTTGTGGGATTCATATGAGATATCAGATCAACTTCTGGTAGATGAGGGCTTGTTTTGCTCCACTACCAATCAGGGTTGTCAACTGTGGCAGAATCACTTGAGAGATTTATTTTGCTGGTGACTGTTCAGAATTTTTTTTTACACTGGATATCGTCAATATTTTACACAGTCATTGTTGTTGACGTAAATTAAAAGCCTACCCCTTAAAGCACAGTTAAATCTTATAAAAACTATAAAAACAATTTCACGGAAAGCGATTCAACATTCCTCTAAGATGTTCATGCAAAAGACTCATGCAGCCTGTATTATTGACATTAGTAGGGAATCTTAAATGTTTACATGGCATTGCAATATCTCTACGATGAGGACTCATGCATACAAAGACCGAAAGATCTGAAAAGGCTGAAAAGTTGTAAAAAATAAAAACTGTTCAAAATAGTTGTTTGGTTTGCCAGTGAGTCATATTTTATATGACATTTTCTAAAAATAAGAGCGCTTATTTGGCTGATCTTATGATCACTCACAATAATGTGCAAGCTAGATTTAGGTTTCATTGTGTCTCTGTTGCGCCAAAGTACTGCATGTCTCACCATGAGTGCTATATTGTGTAGAAATAATAGCCTGAAAATATCGCCTCAATCAAACTTTCTGCAGAGCAGCGAGGAGGAAATCAAAAGATAGACAAGGGAACATATGGAGGATATAAAGGGAGGCCAGTGTGCATGTGAAAGGGGGATGAACGGAGGGAAGGAGTGCATCAGTCTGTGTACCTTGAGGCCAAAGTCTGAGGGGAAAGGCCTATAATGGCATGCGCTAGTGTGAGCTAGGCTGGATGGTTGCATACTCGACAAGATCCCCAGGGCCAGTGTGAGCAGAGCTTCGTGGGCTGGGAGAGGAGGCCAAAGCTGCAGTATCCAGCTCCGCATACTGGACATCACAGTCCTTGTGGCCAGAGTTCTGGAGACAAGAGAGGCGAAAGGTGTGTGAGGAGTGAGGCAGCCAAAAATATGAGAGAGTGAGAAGGACAGATTGACAGACTGACTGAGAGAGAGAGAGTGTGTCAGAGATATATGAGAAAAGATACTGATTGAAGATCTAATGGTCATGGGGACATTTTTGAGTTTGTGAGCAGCGGTGTTAGAGAGGACGGCAAAGAAAAATGTGAAAGCATGGAACATGTAAATAAAATGTCAGATTAAGACTGAACGTGACAAGCTGATGGAGATGGAGGCTGAGATTTTACACAGAAAACCATAACAGTCAGACAGAAATTAATATAAGACCATAAATTCAAGTTTGGAGATAAAGAAGGACTTTGTTTACATACACAATGACATCTAATATTTTGATCTGGAAAATAGCAAAGTGCACAATGTGTTTATTTTAGCTTTGTTTTTATGATTATGTTGCACTTGTGTGCAGTGCTGAGAGTTGATGGGCATAAAAACTGAATTTACCGAAAAAAATAACTATTGGATCTTATCTGCTTGTTTTGTTTAACTGCATTGTGTATGCTAAGTTAGCACAATGTAGTATGTTTTTAACTTTTGATATTTTATTGTATCAGTTTTATTGTTTCAGGATGCCTAACAACATCAGGCAAAGGGACTGCCAAAGAAAACTATTTGCTTTAATGTCAATCATTGTCCTTTCTCAAATCAACAAAAATAAAATAAACTTAACAAACCAACCACACACTGGGCATGTCGAGGCAACCCTTCAATAAACTAAAACTATGAAAACAATCATTTATGCGTTTTGATCATGGTATGACTCACTGATCATGGTGGTTATTATGTAACCACAGTTACTATGTAGTACATGGAGTTATTTACACAACCCGTGAACCCTGCTCTAGAAGGGAGACCCAAAGACACTGGGTCATAAATCTGGAATATACATTGCAATGTATTGACTGTAATAACTGAAAAGGTAATGTTGACAAGGGCTTGAAAGACAAAACAAAATAGACAATAAGGTAACAGGACCGCATTAAAGCAAACAAGGGTTTGATTTCCTCAGCCATTATTCCTCTTAATAGAAATAATGATGAATTTCTTTATTTAGTCACAGATCTGAAAAATGGTTTACACTGTGTTTATTTGTTTTGAATAAACTGAACTAAGATGGATGTTAATATTGTGATGGAGTAACATGTCATTTTATGAAAGGCAAAACAAAGTGGTTCTTTGAGCACAGAGAAGGACGAATGGGAATCAAACTGCAGTGATGTTTGGATCACAGACAAAGTAGAATTAGTGGTGAACGATGACAGGAATCAAACGATAATGGACAAGTCTCCCGTTTCACCAATTACATTTTGTGGAATAAAGACTACAGAATCTGTTTTGCTGCTGCATAGTATTTTTCTATTATGAGAGTAAAAACTTCACTAGAAATTCAGTGATTGGTCTGTTTGCTTGTTCCTGGTAAAGAAATCAATGGTGTAAAGGAGAGGGAGTTATGAAAATGTAAATCCAAAGCAGGGATGTCAGCTGTCCTATCTACTTAAACAGCATCTCAGGATAGACTGAGGGAGGTGTGAGGGAGGAAATGCATTGGGAAATACCTGTTGTCCCCCCATTGCATCAGTGCACCTTATTTCCACCTGAGAAAGGATTACATAGAAATGATTGAATCTTTTACAGAATTTCACATTAATAATTTAAATCTACTGTGCAATCTCTCCCTCACTGCATATTTCCCCACCACGCTCACCCTGCACTCACTGCGTATTTAAATATCTGGAATATTTGTCATGACCAGAGTGCAATCAGAGGGAAAATTACAGCCACATTGCATTCAAAATTGGCAGATAGTGTTTTGCCCCTAGAGAATTATCATTAGTAACACTCGACGCTCAGCAGTCAATGCATGTCTCACACAAATAATGTTTTGAAACCTCCCTGTTAGCCTATTCATCTTAAGAACAGCCCTAAACTTTAATTTAAGTGGAATGTTACTAGAGATAAGAAATAAATCTAAGAAAAATCTACCCTTAGTGTCCAAGGATTATCAGAATTAAACATCCGGTTCCTTTGAGCATAGAATTGAAAATGATAGTTTAATATCCTTGAATAGTTAAACAGAAAATCAAAATCAGTTTGTCCAGGGAAAAGAGTGATAGTAATTGAGTTATCACTGCAAGTTTGGTGAGAAAAGATAACTCATTTTTAAAAGCACACCAGAAACAGCAAAACCTTGGCTGACGGGCTAATATATGAAAACCAAAGCATGTAGTTAATCAAGAGCATCACTAAAGCACAACAGTTATGGAAAATAGTTTTAGGTGATGTTTAAGAGGAAATTTAGTTAGAGATGTGTGTTTCAATTTCATAATTAAGAAAAGTGACTTTTACTAAACACAGCAGACAGCAACTCACATTAAGACTCTTAAGTTACTCAACAGACAAGCATTTATGATAAAACTCACAATAAACTGCAATGTCAATCCCATACACTGTAACACCAACATTTTGTTCTCTCGTCTTCTGTTCTCTCTCTTGTTCTAATGTAAAATTCACTTAATAGACTGAGGAAATACGTTTCATGAAGTTAACGAAAAAGGCGGGGGATATTCTATATTTTTCCCATTGTAAACAAATCCCATGAAAATACCAAAACCAACATGGTTAGTTTACCTCCTTAGTGCTCTCTGACTTCCCTAGCCTTTCTTTGGCTCTCAGCTCCAAGTCAGTCATGTTTGTGGTAATGAAGAAACATGTCACACAGTGAAAGAGTGTGGCTCATCGATTGATTGATGATTTTATCACTTTTGGACACTTTTAACGGAGCTCTATGGCACAGAGGAACACAACTGATATAACATCTCACTTTGGATACTGAACTTGTTAGTAGTCAGTTCATTGGTGCAATTGCATGGGGTTTGTTGGCAATAAGTAAAATATAGAATACTGCTAGACCTCTCCTGTAAGTATCAAGACTTACTGAGACGACTCCTGAGATGTCATTCAGAAATTTGATGTAGATTTCACATTAAACTGACAAATCTATCTAATTATGCTGACTGACTATTAAGAGATAAGTTTATTTCACTAAACTAATCAATGGACTTGTGTATGGAGGTACAAGGTGTCGACAGCAACGACATGCTGGAATCCAGATTAAAACCCACACCTTACTGTCATCAGTTTCTGCACATCAGCAGACTGCAAGTTGCACTTCGTCTACACCAACAGAAGATGTTTGTTACAAGCAACCTGACCCTTATTAACTTCAATGGCAATGCAGGTAGCAACTGTAATACTAATTTAAGGCAGGTTGTTTGTGTTTGCCACAGTACTGTATGGCTGCTACGGCAAGCTTTCACATTTACCACTGTGAGACACAGTTGAAAGGTTGTTTTTCTGCTGGCACACACAACACACACGGGCTGTCACATGCACACACAAGTCCAAAAGAGTTTTATTTTCTTTAACTCAAAGCCGAGACTCCAGCCAAAGCAAATAAAGCCCCCAAAACACTCAAGCATCTGTGCCACTGAGGGAGGCTCACCATAGTTAGCAGAGGCATCTGATACAACAAGGCAAATACTTCATAGTCAACAGTTAACACTCAGGGGCAATGATGTACTGTAGAGCATCACACTGCAATTTATCTGCACACGGTTGCCATGCAAACACAGTAATTATGACGGATCAGAGGAAGTGGAGGGGACGTCAAGCAGAGGCGGAGCAGGTGGCGATGTTGGGGTCAGAACGTGAAATAGTCCACACACACAAACACACTGAGAGAGAGAGAGAGAGAGAGAGAGAGAGCGGGAGAGGACATCGGCTGACCCAGGTTTAGATAGAAGGTGAATGGTGCTGATGCAAATGATGAGATAAGGAGCTTATTCAAAGCCCCTAGTGGATTTACTGGTCAACTTGTTAGAAAGGTTTCAGTCCACCTTTAAGTCAAGACGAGCAAAGAAGAAAGCAGTCACATTAAAGGTCCTCAGTGCCAGTCATGAAGCATCACAGAGCTGCATTTCATTTGTAAATCAATTCTCATATCCTCCAAGCATAATGGCACCGAAACTTTGCCCTTTCACCAGCAATTACTACTGGCCAAAGGCAATGGCTGTGGATGACCCCTTCACAGGGAAGCTCCTTTGAACCTGCTCAGGGCATCACTACTCACCGGCTTATCAGTGAAGGGGGTCGACTCAGAGGGCGCCATGTCGTAATAAGGAGGCTGAAGAGGAAGCTTCTGCATTTCCTCCTCCTTGTCGAGATGAACCACCTACAGGAAACACCAACAGCTCAGCAAGACTCATAAGGAGCTCCACAACTCCACAAACCAGGAACGGTCTACCAGTTTATACTGGAGCTGCTCTACAATCCTCACTAATGTTAACTTTGCAATTAGCCCATCACTAAAAACTCAGCAGCAGAATATTATGTCCAAAGTTTTTTTTTTTTTACTTCATTTGCTCACATTTGTTTTTCAATGGTAAAACAAATCTGACAAGATCTGAAATCTGACAAGGACTGAAGCTTGTAGCAGTTTGAACTTTAGCCGCTCTGCTGAACTCCATATATGCATCAAAGTAATTGTGTCAAATTAATCACTATCACACCATCACATATCACACAAAGGTATGATGCAAACTTCTGAAATAGTGGAGCTAAAGCAACTGTAAAGCTGCAAAAGTTAGCTGTTCTACACAGCCAATGAAGGAAAGAACTGCAGCGAGTTTTATTCATACATGGAGGTGACATGTGATTACAAAACAGACTTGCTGCAGATTAATTACAGCTTGGCAAACACAGGTTGTATGGAAAGAGTTTCTTGAAACCACCTTTTTTATGTTAATGTTATATATATATATGAAATAATATCGTGCTCCTTGTCTTGATATGAAATCCAAATTTGGTGTTTATTTTGTTTTCTTTTAAATGGTTTGATGTTTCTAAACTGACACTAAATTTCAACTCATTCACCAGCAAAGATAGCTTTGAGGAGGATTATGTTCAGAGATGACAATATAATGTATTATGATATAATTTTCCTACATTATTTAATGACGTTTTTGTGCATTGTTGTATTGAAACCAATGTTGAGATCATGGTATTTGCATAAATATATCTTACAGCTAAAGCTGTTATGATAGAATGACTTTTTAAAAGAATTGTCAGCAGGAAAAAAGTGAGTCATTCATGTCAAAAGAGAACAGGGCACATATGAAAAGAAATTAATAGTGAAGATGTATGAACCAATTCTATTTCACTTTATACATACAGCGTATATCTCAAATCAACATGAGTCACACCATTATACTACACATACAGAATATTTGCAACCCAAGGCTCTTTTATTTGAAAGAGCCATGAATTATTCTATATATCTTAGGGAGCAAAGTGCTCTTCTATAGTTTTTCTTCAACAGGTCGGCGGTTTTGAACTTTCCCCGCAGCTTGCTACTAATTGATCTGTCAGACTGTCATAATCACAATGCAAACTTTGGTGCTGCTGACAGTAAAGTGCCTTTTAAGGGGTTTTTAAGGCGGGATATTCACAACAGGCTCCAGACACTTCATGACATGAAAGAATTCATTAATTTTCTAATGGCAAACGAGCACTCACTCATTTCACATTTGTAAGACCGGCACATTGCACAATGAAAAGAAATAAAAGTGAATGAAAAAAATCAAAGTCGTCCAAAACAATAAAGTTATCAACGTAATAAACGTGAGATTTATATAATAGATGTTGAACAATGTGTTCCCCCTCCACACCTCTGTGTTATTCAATTTAAAGGGTCAAAAGGCTGTCAAATGCTGTTTGATCCCCATTTTTCTTAGACTCAAAAAAGCTGTTGAATGCCAGTCAACATGCACTTGGTTGATGTGAGTTTTTACATTCATATTACATCAAAAGGCGAAGAATTTAATAGCTGAGTGGTCCAACGGTTAGCTGAGCACCAGACTTCATATGCAATTAGCTGGAGGAAATGTTTGTTTGGAGCATAAAGACATCCTTGATGGTTGTCGTCTGTTTGGCTCTGTGAGTCCATCTCAAAGCAACATAAACCGAGTGTTTGTGATGTAATGAGTGCAGATGTTGATAGTGTGGCTGCATTGCCAGTTTTGCTCTGTGCATTGGGCAATGATAAAACCATAATGCTGCCAATTTCTTCAGGCCAACCGAGTCACCTAGCAACCTATCCTGATATAAAGCTGTAATATCCAATTATTTCAGGTTCTACTGTCAATGATGGGCTATACTGCATTAGCCATTACCTATCTGGCTCTGTGTGGCCCTTTATTTGTAATCCAAACTTTCAAACTTTCCTAAAATTTAGTTTTCATTGATGATCAGTGTCTTTTGGACTCATGACTGTGGTCAGAGCTGAGCTGAGAGTCTAGCTGCCCCAGTGTTATTAAACAATTTATTATTCCTTATATGTACATTATGATAAAGATTTGTCATGAAAGACTATGACCACATTTGCCAACAGTTACTCTCTTGAGTGACCTGGTATTGTATGGTGGTGTCTTCTTAGTCTTCAAAAAAAAGAAAGAATATGAAGTCTCGCAAAGCTAAACCTGCAGCAGTTCACAAATATAGTGAACAATAAATAGAACTGTGTTATTATTGCAAATTGCCTGGCGGCTCTACAGATGCTGATTATCTCAGTGTCATTTAAAGAAACAGCTTATCAAGATGATTGACAGGTTTTAGGGTAGCAACTTGTCCAGCGGACGGGAGGAAGGTAAGACTGAATAAACAGTTTGCTGGTTTATGATTCAAAGCTATAGCTCAGATAATCTCTTAGCAATTTATATTTATTTTGGATCATTTGGAAAGTGTTTTGTCATTGAAACATATGAATGAATGCTGAAGGTGCAGCCATAGTTATGTCATGACATGCTGTGCAGAATGAATACAGCCATACATACTAAGAGATATGAAAGCTTGATTGGTGAAACTCTTTTGATTTTAATATAATACATGTTTTGTTCTGCACATGTCTGCATGATTCTTATTGTTTATACATCAGTGATCATTGTTTATTCATGCAGTCTTTGCCCATCATGTCATGAATGTGCTGTGATATTTTTTTTCCTTCGCTTACTTTTATTTTTCCAGATGCAAGCTTGCTGAGCATGCAGCTTCTTTTAAAGCAACTACAGCCATAAAATTACACACATTAAATCCTGTTAAGTGGCTATTACAGCCTCATCTTTCTACTAATCAACAGTGAATCTGACATTAGGTGCCTTGCTCAAGTACTCCTCTGCAGTAGTTATGTAGGGAGGAGAGCACATTAATTTTCTTTCTTGCCATTACTTTCTTTGCCCAGATGTCCAGGAGTTTGACCATGGAGCATCATAAAGTTGGATTTAAAATCTCAGCAGTGCTGATATGTGGTGGCCAACTCTGTGTTTAGGTAAATCTTCAATCATACAGATTGTAATAATTATTTTTCTACTTTATCGGCCAAAACTGGAATGGCCATTTATTTTGCACTGCAGTCCTTGAAAACATTAAAGGTCTGAGCAAGCTCACTGTGACCTCTGTGGCTTGTAACCAACCACTGATGTGTACACACTATTTGACTTGTTTGTTTATGCTATGGACAAATCTACAGCAAGCACACTGGAAAGCCACTGGGGAAGGCTGACACAAAAGGTGTGTGTGTGTGTGCAATATAAAGATTGTGTTCTCATGCTCAGGCTTGAAAAAAATGTAGTTCTGTGTGGCCACCAGCTGATCAAAACTGTTGGTCACACAAACTAGGAGCCAGTCATCAGAGGAGCCGTGTACAGTTGGAGCGACCATGGACAGTGATGTTTCACATTTGAGAGAGGAGCTTGGGAATAAAAAAATTACAGCTACAATTACAATTAAGCGCCAGTTTTTTAATTTTAGAGGTAAAGAAGTAGACAGGTGCAAAAGGAATGCGGCTGCCTTAACTCCACTGTAGAGAGTCACATGTGACCGATAAAAGGAAATGATTTCATATGCCCATCATGCGTAGGTGAATTTAGAATGACACTACCAATCAAACGTAGCAAAGAGACAGGAAAACATTTTGTTCCAAAACAAAACTGCTTCCCCACCATCCACAACAAGTTTTAATTTGTCCCAGCTGTGAGCACACTCAAAAGTAATTCTTATTTAGTATATATGCTGTCTGTTTTGGGTATACTAAAAGTTCTGTCACTTTTCCAGTATGAACACACAGCATACTCAACTCTGCTTAGAATTAGTGTGTAGTATGGACAATGGGACATGCAGATAGCATCGCCTGCTTCTTTTAACCGGCCAAGGAAGAACTTCACCAGTATGACAGCACCTGTGGTGTTCATGCAACTGTCCCAACCTCCCTGTGCTTACAAATCAAAGCGTTGCCATTGCCAAGGAACATGAACATGAGTCTTTGAGGGTTGGTGAGTGTTTTGCTTCTTCGCCCCAGATCAGTGGTCTGAGAAAACTGTTTTATTAGTAGATTCTCTTCACTAATCCACTTGATGTTGACATTTCAGTTCAGTTCTCTGCTTATTCAAATTACGATATATATATGTAATAGAAAAGAAAACTGCTCCCCAGTTTTTAATATGTATGTAGCAATGCAAGGTCAATATTTATGCGTCAAAAACGTCACAATTACTTTACTTATAAAGAGGGAAATTAATTAGCGCAGATCAGTAATTACACTACATGTTACTGGCTTCACTTTGGAGAATGAAACATTTCTATATTTAGATATTCTGGCACTCTCCACTAATTGTACTGTAACTGGATTTTTGAAGGAACTCTGTGACAAGCGCCAGGCCAGAGAGAGGATAAGAAACACTGAGAAATACTGTACAACATGAGAAAAAATGACCTCCTGCCACAGAACTGACAATCCACTGAGGAGTCCATACTTCACTGTATTTGAACACCATTCATGATTATAATTCACAATAGGGCTGAAACGATTCATCCATTAAAATGATTAAATCAATTAAACATATCAAATTCTTTGCATCGAGGCTTTGTTTAATCCATATAAATATACAGCACACTGTTTCGCCTGGACATTTATAACTGCCGCACATCGCTCTTACGCTGTTAACAGGACCTGATTACGATGGTGCTGTTTGCAAAGTGGAGGAAGAGAGAGAAAACAGCGAGGGACAAAGAAGAAAGTGTCCAAAGTATGGGATTATTTCAAGCTAAGGAAAACATCAACTCTGTAATGTTACCATCCGTCCACTGTGGAGTAGAAGGCTAGCCAAAGTAAGCTGCAGTCCTTAGCTAGAAATGTGAACATTGCTCCTTTTTGGGCCTTGAGTTGTAACCTTACAGTCAAGGGTTAACTGGGTGTCGGGGAGCTGCACCTTTTAACTCACCTCCAGCTCTCTCTGTAGCTCAGACAATCCCTCCCACCCGCATGTGCTAATCCAACCTTTCACCCATATTCTTTATCTGTATAATTGCCATCTTTATAATAACAAACAGCTGTTTCCTGTGCAGGATCGCTCATTTTTCTTCGTTTCACATTTCACGTATGTTTTCTTGACTAAACGTGGTTTGGAGACCTGCGTCGGGTGACACAGTCACTGTCAGTTTGTGTAGTGTGTGACCTCCCGTCACCGATCAGTCACATAGTGTGAACACAACAACAACTCCCATCACAAGACGGCAAGTTGTATAGTGGGAACAGCACGGCCATCGGCTGATGCTAAAAGTAGTGTAGTCTGCACGAGCCTTTAGTGTAACTTTATAGCACTTGGGTGATGTTTGTATTTGCAAAGCAGCTGTCTGGTTGTTTGTCTGTTGATGTTGTTGGTCTGATGTTTGCTGTATGACACACTATGGATTTCTGAAAGGACCAATAAATATCTATCACCTATAAATGTGCACAGCTGATCCCATTACCGGGGGGCCAAGCAAAAGTACTTCTTAAACGACGCATTGATGAAATGTTGAAATAATCTATAGAAGCTTAGAGTACTAAAATCATCGTTAGCTGCAGCCCTAATTCACAACAACCATGATCTGATACTGTGTAAAATCCCTTTTCAAGGAAGAAAAAGATAAAGCTCTGTCTGCCACATTAATGAATGTAATTGTTCATGTTCTGAATTGGTTTTTATACACGTGCCCAAAATATATTTTGGCTTGAATTGGCAACATTTCACTCTAAAATGTGACAAAGTGGCTGACATTTGAGATAGAAATCTGGAAACTTCCCGGGGATTTGGGTCAGATCAGCTGGAGACAAGAATAAGAGAAGAGAAGGAGGAGGAGGAGAAGGATCTTACCTGGATGTCATCGGATGTCAAGTGTCCCTTCATGTCACTGTTCTTCTTTTTAGGTGGGGGAGGGGCTGGTTTGTGGGCGGGTGGGAGGTCGGTCCTGTTAAGAGAGTGAAAAAATAACATGACACTCAGCACAGTAAGGGATCACCACTCTTTACGTCCCTCACCTTCTACAGCACTCTATAATGAGAAGTCCTGCCTGCACTTGCCTTTTTCACTCTTTCCTTGGATTTTGATAGATCTCGTGTTGGTGGCTTTGTTGCGATGGCAGCCATTCCCCCTGCCCTTTCAAAGGCTCTCGCTGGAGAGACACTGTGCTAATGAGAGTGGGCTGTAATTGGACACTGAGGTGAAGAGATGGGGATGGAGGGGGTATAGGGGGCAGGGAGAAGGGCATGTGTGAGTCAAGTCCTCAGGGTGAACTGAGCCTCAGCCAGAGTGCCAGGTGGACAAACACTGTGCCTACTGTGCAGTGACTGTTTGTTTGACATGTCGTCCTGAGCTGTGACTCAAAGCGCTCAGCAGGTAGCTTCTGCTCTCCACCTTTCCCTGGATCCCGGGTACTAACATCCCCTAATCCTAGGGCACTCACCCCACCTCTCTGTTGATACACCTGGGGAAGAACAAAGCCTCAACCACCGAAACACCTCTGCTCATTAACTTGCTGCCATTAACAGAGCAGAAAACAACTATTTTCTTCAAATCAACAATGAAATTTTCACTGGCGATAAAGGCCACCCCGGCACACAGTCATTGATATGATAATAAAAAGGAAAATTAAATTGTGAGCAGGAAAGACAGCAGTAATTGAAAGCTTGATGTTGAAATGGTTTGAAGTACATCTGGATAATTATTTCAGACAAGGAAGCAGAAGGGTTGTTGCTATGTAATCGTTACAAAGAAAACCCCTTCCCTCAAACATGCAGGCAGTCAGATGTCATCTGCCATATTCTGACATGATATCAGGAGTGATCAAAGATAATGAAGTGGAGCACAGACACTGAGCTGTGTACCTACATGCATTATCTCCAGCTCCTCCTGCCTCCCATTCACACTGGTTCACGTCCTTATTGAATAACATGACCTTTCCGCAAGGCCAAGCCGGCGTTTTAATGTGCAGAAAATTTGTGCATGAGTGCACCTCTTAACTCTTTCTTTCACGCTCATTATTTCCAGTCCGTATCACCTTGTCTCCAGACAGGGCTGCCGTGCCACTGCCAGATTCATGTGGCACCCTCTTCTGCCTGCCTGCAGCACAGAGGCACAGCAAACGCACAGAAAGGCAGCATGCCGCACACTCCCTCGTCTACAATAACCTCTTCCATCGCAGAGCCTTCAGAGGGGAAGCATCCATTTTCTCTGAGACAGATAATTATGAGTCTTGTGGAGATGCGGTTTCGCAGGTACGGCAGTGTGCTCATTATAAAGTATTGTAATCTGTTGCTTATGATTGACTGGATTCTGATACAGGTGAGAACTTTGAAAAAAAAGCTGTGACAGCCGACAAAATGTAATTTTCAGCCTCTATCTGCCCTGTGCGTATACTGAGACGCCATATCATGACATTTCTTCAATTTTCTGAAGTAAGAAGCTGATGAATACCTCATGCACTGACCTAACTGACATTTCATTAAAAAGAAATGCGGCATCACACAACATTTGAAACAATATTTACTTTGTTTTAAAACAAATCATTTTCACATCTTCATGTTGGAATGGATTCATTCAAGCAGGATAAAATCATACCATGTTTATGTATGATGCAGCATTTGCATTCAGATACTGCTATTTTTTCAACTTACATTTGATCCCATAGGACCCCTGATGATTGCATTTCATTGAGGAGCCTGTTCAAATAGGTAGTGTGTTGGAGCCCCATATGCAGAGTGGGATTATCACATTTGACCAAACATGAAGAAACTCCAACATCTCATAACTACCACCCCACAGCAACCACTTCCTCCCTGTCATACTTGCGTTTCTTGATTGAATTATAGCTTACATTTATAATCATGTTATGCAAAAGGAGCAGCCTCAGGAAGCTGTCAGTATACAGATTGTCACTACTGGTTGACACAATACCAGGAAAACAGAGCGAAAAGTAGCATCAGTGTTTGATGAAGAGACGTGTGTGCAGAGAGCTCAAACATATAGTGTGGCTGTGTGCTCAGGCACGCATGTAACAAGACCAACACACAGTATTTGTGTGCTCAGTCACTCAAGCTGCGTCCCAATTCCATGCTACAGGCTAATACTATGAAGTACTAACCTTAAAAATGTACTGGTTCAGTTAGAAAACAGAACATGAATGTAATTTACTTTCTTGCACGGGCAGAAAGTATCTAAAGTCAGCGTGTGCCAACGTCAAGCAAACGGTGATGTTTGAAACTACTGCTAATTAAACTTATAAAAGGGAGAGTTAGAGGCTTTCAAAAGATTTTGTAGATTCTCTTGAAGCTGTCTCTCTATCCACAATTAGTCTTTTTCCAGCTGTGAGAATCTCCTCCCCTTCCTGTAAGCAATGAACTCTGAGACTATATTGTCCAACAGCACATTTAGAAACCAATCAAAATCAGAAGGCATGCAGATATGAATTTACCTACAAGACACTATTCAAAACAAGCCAGCAGTTTATCCAGATAATCCAAATCACTATTAGCAGGTAGAACCAAAAGTGACCCCACCTAAAATATTGTTATTACTCCAACATGGGCATATACCATAGGTTAAAACAGGATGTCAGTCAGTTTTGTAAATCACTCAATCCGCCAACTCTTTAGGACGCATGTGGGCGTCTTTGAGTATACCTGCTTTGCCACTTCACCAGTGTGGGCACCTAGCTTAGAATTAGCTTTTAGCATTTGCATGTGCCGAACAAACTGAAGCTGGATTGAAATGTAAATGTGAATGTACAGTATTTTGTTTAAAAATTAATGACAATGGCAAGCTCCAGTTAAATAATTAAATGGCTTCTATCTCAATCAAAGCTTGCATCCAAGATTACCCTTTGATCTTAAAAAATGTTTTTATATTCCTTCCTCCTTGCTTTTTGTGAATGTTGTTAATTAATATATGCAGCCTTTTTTTGTTCTAACCTTTCTGAGCGACCAACTGTGGAGATGTAACCTTTTCACTGGCCAAAATTGCCACTGGGGATAAAAAAGATGTTACGTATAAGACAATATCAACCCAAATAAAGAGTAAGTGTGGATTTAAGTGAGGGTTGATGGGCTGTGTAACATTAAATATGTATTACGGTTGTCTTCTGCTATGATGTATACTTTGCCATATGGGGAGTAAAATATTCAGCGATTCAAATTTGTGTATGATATTCTGCATTTCTCCACTGATGCATTACAGTCGAAGTAATTCTCTGGTTTGCACTCGATATTTGCTCGATATGTCACTAGTCAGATGCTACATAATGACGTTCATCTCAGCTTGACCACCTCATGTGCATCACAGAGACTTCCTCAGAGCTGAATGTGATGCAGGCAGCATGTGGGCGTTGGCTTTGTGAGGTGCAGACACTAATGAAATCTGACAAGCACCACAAGCCTGTGGGGAGCAGAAAGCACTGGGCAGGGAACCATAAGCTACATTCAAGTTTGGTCTGTTTCCTACTCAGACATCCACCTTGAAGACCTCGCTCCTCCTCGCTCTGTTGGCTACAAAAGGCTCAGGGCAGCTTAGGGGGAGATTTAAGTGGGATAGCAAAGAGAAAACATAGCTAATCCTTAAACTGAGAAGAGTAATCTGTGAGGGAAGATTTACAGCAAAGAAAATGACTTTTACAATGCACTCACAAAAAAGTGACCTTTCTATTAGAAATTTTGGCAACAATGAGGCAGTTTTTGAGCTGCAGATAATCAGACGTCCCTCAGTGTGACAGTTAGAAAACAGTCTTGCTGTCCGCTGGATGTGAAAGAAAGTGAAGTGTCACATCCCCAGAAGCGTTTGGATTAAAGAGCCTCCATGTGACCACAGCCCTGCTCGTGGAAAACAATGTGAAGTGTTGGAGCTGATCCTTGGTGCTCTCATTGATTTCTGTTGATCACAATCTTATTTGGCAATTTAAATGCTAATGATACTTTTAATTGCAAGACGGGATAAATGTGATTTGATCTTTAGGAGGCAATTACTTTCATGCTTTGTCTCGCTCCGATCTTTTCAAAAGGCGGACAACAATTACTCTGTAGAACTCAGCTTTCCCCCCCCTTTTCTCACAAGAGAAGAAAGAACAAAACAAAGAATGAAACAAAATGACTTCTGTTTTTGTTCTTTGACAAGTTTATCAAAAACTATTTCTTTTGTTGAAGGAATATTTAACTTTACATTATATTGGCACATACACATATGGCCATTTTCTAAACCTTTTTCAACACCTTAGGCATTGGTAATAGATTACATACACTGCAAAAGAACACGAAAGTAAAGGGGATTGTTGTAGACAGTTGCACTGCATGTATAACATTCTGTACAGAAAAACCAAGCACCATATTTACTTAAAAACAACAACAATGAAATATTCGAATTCACACCTACTATAGTAAAAGTCCATGTTCAGAAAGATAAGTAAGACATGCCTACTTTGGTTAAAGCTTAAAGCTAGAAGGTATCCAACATTGAATAACCATTTATCACATTTTAAAGGTCTCCACACAGCAATGGTGAAAAGCACTGGTGACCAGTTTATAAATTAAAGGGTACACAAGAACAAATCATACCTCTACGAATCACTTCTCCCAGTATTATCTTTCAAACTGGGTTACTAAAGAAGACATCTATTTTAATAACTGCAACATCCCATTTTTTCACTTTGAATTCACTGTAGAGTTTATCACTATTTTCGAGTGTCCTCCTGTATCAACATGGTGCTACATTTCAGTCCTGAAAAAAAACAACTATTTCCAGTCCCTAAGGTGGAAGAATTTGTACCTGCACTTGAAGGGAAAAAAAGTCTTGATGTTGTTTGGTGACAATTTCATTTATCATCCTTTTACATTCTGCATGTGATTCTTTTCAGATAGTGTGGTAAATATGGCCAGGAAGTTGGCATCAAAGTGATTTATACCAGTGAGTATTTGCAACTGTGTCAACACCAGCTGCACGTCAGCGAGTGGATTCATTTTGCAGGGGGAACCGCGCCACGATTGGCATTGCTTTTCGGCATTTTGGAGGTCATACATCACTCTTGGGCAAAAGACAGAGCGATGAACACATTATTCTGAGAACATCGCTTTTGACAATGCCCCATCTATTTTGATAATCAGTTGACTATTGTGCCAGTGCAGCCTCTAAAGGGCCAGTGATTTATTAGGATTGACCAATTTTGAGTCACATCGTGTGCTGCTTTGTGAGGGCAAACAGAGGCGTGACTGGCGGTGCAGTCAGGCATGTTATCAAATGCCCAGGCTTGATTAACGGCTCATCAACATGCAGAATTAAACAGTCTGGCTAAATGCTTTTCTTTTACCCTGACATCAGACAATCATATAAAACTATGAATCTCCCGCAGTGGTTACATTAAAATAAACCTCACACATTCACTTGCAACCTATCTGTATTTACATAAATAGACATTTCAAAAAACAGTTTCTTCATAAGACACTGAACATGTTTGATGACAAGCCACAGGAAAATGGACACAAGTATTCACCTGGACAATTAAAGCTTTGAATCACATTTCACTACATTAAGCATTATGTGTTGAGCTACAAGTAGGAAACAATGACAACAGTTACACAGCACTGACACGACTATAACTCTTCGTCATGCATATTTGACTACAATCATGCACACAAAAGGAGAGGAAAGAGCAAGAGGCGCAGGAGGGAGGTTGCACAATGTGGTTTGGTAACAAAGACAGTATCTGTGAGTTTTAGCTTATGCAAAACAAAGCTTCTATAAGCTTACAGATTTCCCACTGTTTAACAATTTGATATGTTTGTTCAGGCTCGTCAAAAAGCGTTCTGTTCTGTCCAAGCTCCCCCCGGATCTGATAAACTCTAAGTAGAGCTGGATATTTTATCTTAAGACTTTTAATTAAGTTTGATTAATCTTGGCACAGTTTCCATCTAGCTTAATTATCATTCATAGTTGTTTATCAAACTGCATCACCATTATTTGATGGAGCTTTTTTTGTCATGCACCAAATAGAGATGTTTGAATTTCACTTCAAACTCTCAATTTGTTATAAAAAGAAAAAGAGAAATTCCTTAAATTAGGTTTTCAGACTGCAAGTCCAGTGTGAATATCTATTAAATGATCGTGTCGATGAACGTTTGCTGCTTTCAGCGCTCACAATGGTGTGCTCAAGTATGTCACTTGCAGGCCACCATTACATGCAGGCAACAGAATAGAGGATCCAGGAGGACAGGGTTCAGTGGGGGGTAGACTGGGGTCAGGTGCCTCTACTTTCCTTGTGGGGGACTCTGGCTTCTCTGGAGCCTGTGTCACACAACTATCAGCAACAGCAGCAACAGCAATGCTGAGGGAGGGGAGTGGGAAACAGAGAGCAGTTACTTTGGCATCAGAGTGAGAAAGAAAGATAGATTAGCAGAGAGGGAGAAAGAGACAGAAAGCAATGGGAGAGGTAAGAGTCTGTGTGCTTCATTTGTCTTAAAAAGCATTCCTGAGCGGTAGAAGCAGTGTGGTTTCTGGGTCTCAACGGGCTCAGTGGTGAACCTGCGGCAGCCGCAGAGCACAGAGACGAGCAGCCGGCAGAGTTGCAGAGGCCAAAAACCTGGCACAGTGTCTCGTTGATGCTTGATGTTAGCATCACTGCTTTGAATATCAAATCAATTACAAGATTCTGGAGGGGGACCTCTAAAATAAGAATTGTAATCTCATCATGTGAGTTTATTAAAGGCTCATGTGCACCCTCAGCCAGATTCTGCACACCCCCAACGTCAGTTGTTTTGGTAATATTCCCAGGGAGGAAGATAGCCAACCCCTGCACACAGCAGCTTCATTCCCATGGGGATGTGGTTTGAGTCTTGTATATCCAATATAGCCAAGAGCATCATGGAAACCCTGACAACCATTGAGCTATCTGTCGTGGCCAGGTGTTTTAGACAAAGGCAATTAGCGAGATTCAACTTGAATGCTTGTTTCCTTCTTCGATGAAAACAGATTTTTTTTTTTTTTTTTATAATTCTTACTAGACAGATGGCAGAGACTTTTATCACCTTCGGAATAACTCAAGAATATATTTTATATTTCCACAGCTCTGTTGCTTGTGGTTCTCTCAGCTGCATCCTCTGCAACTTCTGTTTTCCCCTCTGTGTGTGGGCAGCAGCTGGCAATGTTCAAAATTGTCATGGCCCATGGTTTGCAGGCAGAACAAAATTACCTGGTTGGCCGGAGGAAGGGAGGCAGGTGTAAATAAAGTCCTTAAATCTGCTTAATTTATCCAACGAAAGAAGAATTATTTAATCTGAACTGTAATTTTTCAACTTACATGACCTACAAACATTGCTTTTGCAGGGTTCAGACTTGAACTACCACGTCAGTGTAGGATTTGATAGTGGATATTTGTATCATATTTGGTGGTGAAGCTTTCCAAAGAAGGAACTGCAGCACATGCTCCTGCAATCAGTCCTGATTAAAAGAGTAGTGTTTTAATGGGAAATGGGCTCACTATAGCTCCATTGCAATCAAGCAACCACTTAATAGCTACCACTTTAATGATAATCATCGATTCTATCTGCAATAGTAAATGATGATAAACTTTTTTCTGAGTGCAATAAGATTATTTTTTGTGGTCTATAGGAGAGGTTCTCAGCTCTAAGAATGAATGACAAGAGGTAGCAACATCTTTGCAGTGTGTTCATCTGTTTCTGAACACATTAACTCTCGGGAAAAAAGTGTTTCTACTTTTTCCAAGTGTTTCTCTCTCATGGGCTGACAAGAGTGCACACCTAATCTTACCACCTGTCCAGCCCTCTGCTATATTCTCTGGCAGAGGCTTGGTACTCACAGGTCATTATCTGTCTCAGTGCGGGTCTTCTGCTGCCGCCGATGGACCATGAAAACAGTAACAGCCACGCCAACGATGAGTCCAATGGCAACAACACCTCCAAGGATCCCGATAACACCACCTGGGGGACCCTGCGGCATGGGCTTCTCTGCAGACAAGAGGAGAAATAATAATTAATAAACTGTCATGATATGTGTTCTTTGAGTAATTGATGCTGCTGGGATGAACTTGAAAAAAACAGCAGCAAGGACAAAGAAACACCAATGCTGTGTCTCGATATTTCCTCTTGAAGCAACCTGAGGTTTTCCATGTCCGTGGCAGGAAAACCTTTTGCAATAAATCACAGACGTTCTGGACATACTTTAGCAACTGGTTAAAATATTTTCAAATGAAAGCAGCAATGCATTCAAAAATAAGACAAAAAACAATAGACTATTGTAAAATGAAATCTTTACAATTCATTTGACAGGCTTGAGGCTTTCAGTCATAAAACACATCCAAACATTATTTTCAGAGACATATTTCAGGATGGAACCATTGTCCAGCTCTCTCTGGCACTGCATGAATACCACACTGTTGTGGTCACTCAGCAGCTGCTGCATTTCTGATGTGTACTCCATCAACTGTTCAAAAGGAGCATAAATTGCCTTGGATTTGAAAGTGAACCCAAATGCACTCTTAAGAGCACGACAAACTATTATATTTCAGGGTCCTTGCCAGCAGGGTGTAATGAATGCAAAACTTTATTTCTAGCATTGCAGAGAAAGAATGTTTGTGGTTGCCAAAGTAAAACAATTTACCGTATTCTGTTGAAAACAAAATATGTAAAAGTTAGTCTACAACTGACATGACAGTCTATGTAAGTCAGTAAACATTGCAGAATGTTGATGTTACCCTCTCTGCTCTGTGTTCTTAGACTCCAGTCCCCCTCTGTTGATAAAGCCAAGGCAATTAACTTTTAAAAGGCAGAGGGATTGCAGTGGAAAACTAAACTTCAAGACATTTAGCTGCACCAGGCTATGATCACCTCCTAAACTTCATTTTCGGAGGTGCCAATCTCTGAAAGTGTCTTTGAGAGTTTTCGAAGTGACTGTCAAAAGAAATCTGTGACCAGAGAACATCTGAGGCCAGAAGAAATATTGGAAAATAAATATTTTTTGATGTCAGCATATAATTGTTTTAGCTTTCTTTAGCAAGAAACAGGGCATGTTTTGAAATCATCGCCTTTTCTTTGCACGAGAGCCTGCTGATTTTATGATTTTAAATGCTTTTACATCCGAAGAACAATGAATCATCCTGTATGAGATCAGAATACATGAAAATATAATTCATCTGTTGTCATGCAGATAAAACGCTAAATTACTGCAGGTCCCATGTGGACCTCTTCCACTGTGTCTCAACTGATATCAGGTATTACTAAAATAGGACAGTCATCTCTTTTCTGAAGCATAATAAAGCTTTTTTCTGAAGGGAAACAGCTCTGGCATCTGTTTTCTTTGACAGAGCAGTTAAAGCTGTCCTTTTTAAGACGGGCCAGGGACCAATCAATGGCTGTGAGCCTGTTGTGATGGGATACCACAAATTCTCTCCATCTTCCACTTTGAAAAGGAAAGCCTATCTCCTGCCCTCATGATGTCTCCATTATTATCTGGCCGTCCCTCGCGGTAGTGACAGGACAAGGCCTCTTTCCCAGGGGGCCTCTTCTCAACCGCCCCTGCCTGCTTGCTTGATTCACTGCCCATAATGGATGGATACACAGAGGACTACTTCACATACGGCCACACAAAAGCAGTCACGTTACCTCACCTTGTACACAACACCCGCTGCCTCAAAGTCAGCGTTCACATATCGTGTCCATCAGATTGTCGTGTCATGCTGGGGTTGTTGCTGCTGCTCTAATTTTCTGTCATCTGGTACTTAAAAGTCACATCATGTCAAATTTGCACACCAAAAGAAAGTAAATAGGTTTTCTTGTGACCACATACTGTACACTTCTTTCATGTGATGCATTTCAATAAAAAAGACTGTGGAGCAGCTTTGAAGACAGGGCGTAAATGTGATCTTGCTGTAGCATGGCAACGGATAAGCTAGAACTCCTACTGTTGTCTCATTGCGCTACATAGTGAAAGCCAGTGGGCTGAATTTCACAGCTGTAATGCAAATGCCAGACACAATAGTCTGTTGTATAACACTAACACACAGAGGAGTGGACTGGATCAGAATGCAATTTCCCTGTTGTGGAGCCTTAGGCACTCAGCACACAGGATTTAGACTGTCACCTCCTAACACATAAAGGTAGGGTGAGCCATCTGGCGTGCAGTCTGAGTGCTTTGTCTGATTCTTATAAAGCTGGAGAATCATCAAAAATTAAAGCTGTTTTGGCTAAATTATTTTGCTAAATGTTAACATTGTTAGTGTGGATAGCAGTGAATGTTGTGCATGGTGTACCAAAATGATTTGTGAGCATGCAGCGTTACTCCCACACTGTGTACGATAATGCTGAGCTGGGATAATTTTATCACAAAAGCAAGAGCTACCCTCTACAGAAGTCAAGCCCTTCTACAGCATGTGCAGCCAACAACACACCTTCAAATTCAATTAGTCCAAATAAGATAGTGTAACTGTACAAGATAACTGGTGCCTGATGATTCAATTACTGCAGGAAATGTATTTTCAAGGACACCAATTGCTGAGAATAGCTGGAATCATTATATTAAATAAAAGTCCTATAGGTTCAACATCACATCTCAACCCACAGCACATGGATTGTTGATGGCATAAATAAAATCAGAGTTGTTTTGTTTCTTTAATGAAACATTTAAAAAAAACAGTTATTTGGTGGAGTGAATAGAAGTTCCTGTCGAAACCACCCAAGGACAGGAGTAATTGATGAATGTGAAGACAAACCTGGAATTCAAGTTCAAATGTTCAGATTCCACAAGAATAGAGGAAATATTAGGTGGCCTAGCGAGCATGACAGTCAAATGAGTCACTGACAAATATTCATGCCTAACCTTGGATTCTGCTCAGCCTTTGTACTTTGGCTCTAATCTTTAACAGAGACACAAATTTCTGTTGCGTTAGTAATCTCTGATGTCCATGAATTAGTCCTGTGAGAGTTTGGAAATTCCCCTGTGCTGCACACAGTACATGAAGAGGGCTCTGTCCTTAAAATAAATAAACAGTGGATTGACAACAATAATGGGGAGTAAGGCATGGGGACTGAGTGACTCTATGCAGAGGTTTATTGCTCCCTGCTTTCACAGTCACCATCAGTGCCAGTACCAACAGCAGCACCATCATTATCTTCACCTACAGTGTCGTCATAAAACACAAGAAAAATTTACACTGTAATGTAAGCATTGATAAAGTAAATAAGTCTCTCAGCTCACTGTGTGGTGCGAAACAAACTCTGGTTAAAGAAATAAACCATAACTTGATGAAATATCGTAGCTAAAGCGTAAGAATGCTCAGATCCTCTGTTCCACAGGAAATGATCCGTTTTCCGTTTAAGAAACTGCACTTAAGTGCAATTTTCCTGTGCTTGTACTTTGCTGTAGTGTTTTCATTGTAGGTGATAGTTATTTCTAATGTGAAACTTTGTAACTTTAATGTGATACATTTTACTGTTAATTTGTGTTTTACTTTAAATATTTAAATGCTGGACTTTCACCTGTAATAGAATATTTACATTAAGGCTTTGCATCTCAGAGCTACTTTGAATGATTTTGACCACTAATGGGCAGAGAAAAAAACTACCTGAAAACAAACGGCCCTGCAATTTTATCTCCTTAGAAGGTTAAGCTAACAAATTAGCTTAAAATGGACAATTCATGTCTTATATCTAGCAGATACAGAGAATCATATTTGTTATCCTTTTTGCTCTTTTTTTGCTCCCACCATCCTCCAGAGTGAAATATGCAGCTCCAGCTGCTAGATTTGTGACCTATCTAGTTGCTAACTTTGACTGGCATTTGGTGCTGGGCAGCTAGCGTATAAGCTAATCATTGGCTTTTGCAGAAAACTTCTGTCTTCTAAGGTTGATAAGAGAATCGCAGTGATTGGGTGCTATGATTGACCCGTTTATCAAGTAGAGTAATTTGACTCTATTAACATTAACATTATGAATTATGTAAAGGATATGCATACTTCTTCCACTACTAATAACACAGGTAAATGGCCACAGAGAGCATTATCTTGATTATTACAGTCTGTCCAACCAGGGGCGCCATATAGGGGGGAAAATTTAGGATAATTCCAAGGGCCCCTGACAGACAGGGGCCCCAAAAAATAAATAAAGACCAATATAAAATTATATTTATATAAACCATCATCTTTGATTATTTTAAATATAATAATACAATTAATGATCTCTTTGTTTTTGGCAATAGAAGTTAAATATCCCCATTGACCAAAAACCTGTTAATAGGTAAACCTGCAGCTTAGCCAACAATTCATCAACATTTAATCAGTGCAGGGAAGCGTTTAGCGAGATATTCATATTAACTTGTTGTTCCTGCCCGCCTGTTTATTAATGACAGAAATTCAAACAAATCAATTTCTCACATAATGATCATTATGAAATAAAAAGAAAAACCTCCGGTCAGTACTGGATGCTGGACCGCTGGAAACAGTGAGTAGCTTACCTCAGCCTGAATGTAATTTACAGACAATATTATAATAATCCAGTTTGATAAGTTAATTTAGATTTAATTGTGGCCGTTAAATGACATCTATACATATTTAATATTACTATTAAAATACATTGAGACCATAAAAGATTGTGTTAAGGACATTTTATGGTGGCTTTTAACCTTGCATCAAATAGTGAACTGCATACTGTATGCAGACTTTCATGTAGCCTACAAATCACCAGCAGTAAATATTGTGCTAGTACTAGCATTTTGCTACAAGAAACAAGACAGTTGCAAGCCTTTAGATTGATGTAAAGCTTTTGATGGGACAGTTAGGTCCTAGAGATGTGGTGACAACAGTTGCGCAGAGTGGACCCAATTAGATTGTTTGTCATGGGGCCCAAAGTTTCTGGTGGCGCCGCTGTATCCAGCCAACATTTAAGGCAAAACATGAGTTCTTAACATAAAGGTGCCACCAAAATCAAGAAACACAAGAACCTTACAGAACAAATAACCCTTTGACCTCTGAGTTTTGAAAAACCTGCATAAAATCTGACCAAACTCTATTGAGTAAAGGCAGTTGTTCAAATATGTCTTATAGCTGCCACTGAAAGATTGCTATTGATTTTCAATAAGTGTAATGCACCCATCCATGCAGCGGCTCTTTCTTTGCTGTCAGTCCACCACTGTGGTACATTTAAGCTGACAGACTTGACCTTGGCTTTTTGTGGCTGCATCTCCCCCCTGAGGTGGCGGCAATCTTCATTCTCATCACATCTACTCCCCAGTGTTCATTGAGCTGCACCAGATGTATGAGCTATTTTTGTTTTCCTCTGCTGCACAGTACATCCAAACATACAGTCGCAGGCCTACACACAGTCCTCCGTCAGCTTTGATAAGCTTTTTGGCATTACGTTTATGTCAGCTGGTAGCCCATGGAGAATCAAATTTCCCTGACAATCCATCAAGAAGGCATCATTGGTTGAGTACGAGTTCTACCCAGCAGGATGTTCTATTAGCTGCAGAGTTCAGACGTGCAGCCAGTCAGAGGTCTCATGGGATTCGAGGGACAGAGTAAAAAACTACTTTGCGTGTGAATATTACTTATTCATACCTCAGGCACAACCTACAGATTTATATGCATGCACCCAACAAGAGGCAACACTTTTATGGAGCAAAAGCAAGTGATCAGCTGAAGCTGTGGCATGAAAATTGATTACTTCCTCACTGCTGCTTGTTGCCCTTTTTGAATAAATGTGAGCTACATGCAGAGTGACACAGCAATTCAGTGTCTGGACCGTCTAAATGTGTGAAAACAGTGTAATCTCAAGCGCCAGCTGTACGCAACAGCCAAAACATGTGGGCTCTAGTGTTACCAGCCTCCCATAGAACATGTTAGTCACACATACCAGAGCAGTAAGAGTTCAGGTGAAAGGCCAAAGGGTGAGCAGTCTCCAGCTGCAGCAGGCTTTGCCCACTCCAAATCCAATCTGTCACAGAATGCAGCAATGCAGGATTTAAATGGAAGCAGGTTTTTCTCAGCAGATCGCTGCCATGTACCTACTGAGGCCTGGTGTGGTTCATCAAACACTGGCATAGGGAAGACAATTCAGAGCTTAATGATGTCTTCAAATGCACAGTCACCCCTGGCAATGTGACAAAAAGACAGTAAAAAGCAAGTGTATAGAAAGCCTGAAACTATAAGGTATCACACTGATGGCATTAAGAGGACATTTGTGTAGTGGCGCTTTGTAAAAATGTTCCAGTCATAAGTCTGATCATATTCCAAGAATGAATGTGGCTCCTGGCGCTCTCCCTCTCTCCCATCAGAAATTGTAATTGCTATCTCTTCCACAGGGACCATAATACTTTCCAGCAATACTGGGGAGTTTTCAAGTGGACAGATTGAGAGTCTGGCTACTAACCCACGCCAGCTCCACACCACCAATGCCAGTCTGAGATGGCCACCTGTTCCAAAGACCACAGTGACTGGATTTCTTCCTCGGCTTGCACAAGTCACCAGTGGACCAGCAGAGTGAAACAGTCAAGGTGTCTAGTTGTGTTTTATCTCTCTATTCATGAGTTGTACAGCTACCTTATGTGGAAGTAAAAGCCCAGGCTGTTAGTAATTTATCTGGAGGAGATTTTTCTACCCTTTTTCCACAATGGGTAAAGGCTGCAGGCCCCAATAAAGAAAAAGAAATGTGGTTTAATGGAGTTCATAAATCTGTATTTCATGCTGCCAACTCTAAGCAGCACATGTTGTTTGGTCTGCTTCTCCCACCTCTCCCTGAGTTGGTAATCTTGTTAAAGTTCAATGTTTCCAGAGCTGTCTCCTCTGGGAGCTGAGGTTCCTGATGTCATCCTCTTTTCCACAGTAGTTTACCCTCTGGAGAGGTCTGCATCCTATTTCACATAGATTCACGCTGATAGTCTGTTTCTGCACCACCTCTCGGACCTGATGTGTCAAAACAAAGATAGGGGCCGGAGGCGATGGGGGCAGGGGGGATTGTGATTGTCTGAGATTGCTGTTCTACATTACTCCACAGAGGGCAGCACTTCATTAAACACAAATTGTTAACACATGGGATGGATTTATTAAGACGAAACAGAGCCCATTATGAACTTAACTGTCTTGGACCAGCTGAGCCACCAAGACAACACCTGAGGCCAGAGTATATAATAATATCATAATCATATTTTTTTGTTTTGTTTTATCATACTTTATTTTGTTTTATTTACATTTTTATCTTTTCTGGCCCCTTGCAGCTAAGGACCAAATCTGGACTAACGGATGAATGTCACTACATGGATGAGTAAATGCCTGCTGAGCCTTTCTGTTTCACTTTATAGCCTCTTCCACTGCTGTGTAAACATGTTGTGACTCAATGAAACATTAAAGCAATCTGGGAAAGTAATCACAAGCCTTCAATAATAGAAAAAAACACATAGCATGTTTCCCTGCTTAAACAGACGACACTCAATGTCAGCATGGCGAGCTGGAGATCTCCATGTAACCACGCACACATCAGCTGGAAGTGTCTGGTGCACTGCTGAGTCCGGTGGGGTAGATGAAGCGACAACAAGAAGCACCAAAGCCCCTGTCAATGAATATGAGATTGCAGGCTGCCAAGTTGATGCTGATGCTGTCATGAGGTATTACCTCCTGTGACAGCCTAAATAACAACAGTTCTAATTAAAGAATGATTGGAATGGGTGGACCACTGCCTCCTAATGGGGGAATAAACCGCAACATCGCTCCAGGAAGTGAATTGCACTCATTTATTAACTTCAGGAAGCCGGTAGCTGCTGTCAAGATGTAATAGGTTATTTTAAAAGCTACATAACTTTCCATCCATTCGGCCCACTGGCCCGTTCATTCTAGCACTTTAATTAGAAAAAATATAAACATATACCAGCATTATATACAGTTGATTGTCCAACAGGCTGCTGTTTTTCTGTTTTATGACAGGGAGATTTGAAGTGTACATTAACTCTGATCGGAAAACTAGCTTTGGCTCCATAAAAAGAGTTGGCCATGCAGTGTTGGTGATAGGGCTTCCAGTCTGCTTTAGCAGGCTCCCTCTCGCTCTCTCACCCTTTCATGCCCGAGCTGAACCCCACTATGTGCTGAATGTTAATTTAATAGCTGCTCCCAGTTCTAAACTGAAGGAACTACATTGCTTATACAGATCTGTACCCTCTTCTCCACATTGTCCTCCCTCTCTCACCATCTTCTCTGTGTAAGCAAAATTACTTCTCAGTGTCTCTCTCTGGCAAGCGCAGTGAGGTCATGGCTGTAATTTCCTTTGCCTGGTTAAAAGCTGACAGAGGAACAGACCCAGTCAGTCTGGATATGTTCAAGTGCAGGTTTTCAATTTAGCAACACTTGGTCTGGTGAGTCTGCAGATCCCATCCCAAAGGCCGGCCCCTTTTACTGCTCCCACTGCTAAGCGACTGTCATCTCAAGCACCGTACACACTCAAATGTATTTAAAAAAACCTCTGTGGGGTTGAGGATTACATCTGAAATACAATATATTTGTATTCCTAGACTGGACTGTTTGTGTTCTCTTTGGAAAATTACCATTGATTCCTTTATACATGCTGGCAGACCACTGGATTTAAGAGTGGGAATATCAATTCACTCTTCAATATTCATTTTTAAAGCACCTCTTTTGGATTTTGTATTTCCACTGAATCTCTGTTTCAGGGTATGTGTCATCAGTTGTTCTGTTTACTTTTTAATAGGTTATTATTTGCTTTTACTCAATGAATTTTCAAGCTTTTTTGATTTACCAATTATAACTTAACCCAACTAACAATGAACCCATAACAAATACAGTAAATGAAACTACGCAACAGCTTCATGATACATTAATGAACACCAACAATGGTATCAGCTTTCCTATAATGGCATTTACATATACATACAGTTTTATGTGCCAATATTTAATTGAATAAAATGAATGATTTAAATATATGGTCATTGTAGCCATGTGGTTGTCCCTTGGGATGATAAAAATAATACTGAAAATCTGCCAAAAGTCAAAATATTTGTTAAAAAAAGGTTTTAAACACTGTGCAAATGTAAGCTATGATGTTCAATAGATTTCTGGATGTCAAAATAATGAATCAGAATCTCCTGATGAAGATCATATTCTAATAACATCTGGTGATTAAGAATACTTTATCATACAGATGAAATTACTCTGACGGCCTTTATAACACTGGTAGATGAATTATCGACAGAGTTATTGTCATCGACAGACACATAAAGTCATCAAGTTCATCACTCAAAATCATTATCCCAGTTTTAATGAGAATTCACCTAAATGTTGTGATTGATCACATGGAAGTGTATCACACAATGTGTCCAAAAGTTCAATCAAAAGTTGAAAAGTCACCCTCAATGAATCAACCTTGTTTCCAGGTATAATTCCATTACATTCCATATAACAGAAGCTAGCTAGCTGTTTGAGTAGTTTTGGTAAAGAGCTTATCACTAATACTAACTCGTGGATTGACCAATGCAAAGCAACCTGCAACATACCAACATGTCCATGACGTCTTCCTACTGTTGGAAAAGAAGATAAAACAGGCACAACACCATTTCAGAGATAACCATCTCGTCTGTCCCCATCAGTTTAGAACAGAGACAGACGTAAATAAACAGCTCCTTCTTCATGACAAGACCTGCCTGCCGAGTATTTGTAAGTTTGTAAGTTAAAAAAATAATCTTACATAAATAAATGAAGGTAATAAGTATAGAACTGTGAACCATTCATCCAAACGGATGCCTCATCCCCAATTTAGGAACAAATGTAGCATTGTCACAAAAACTCATAAAGGATCTGGAAACTGCAGTACATTTCCTAAAATGATTCATAGGCCAACTGTAATCTAACATATTAATGATGTTGTACTAGAAGAACCCTTACTTCAGCCCATTTATATTTTTAGAATTTACCATTATCTTTTCAGCAGCTTATTCCAATACAGATTCAAAAAGAGTGCAGACAGTCTTTCAGAGGACATAATGCAGTCTCAAAAACAGAATAGGTTCAGATAGTTCGGATATCTATTTATTTGCTTATGAACATGTGAAGTAACCATTACTATCTTGAAAAAGACATTTAATTTGCACTGCTAGCTAGTAAATGTTGACATTTGTAATGGCTATAATAATGATGTGTAATCATATACTGTAGATCGATCAAAGTGACCGAAATCTACAATTTAGGTGACTAAGAATCGTACTTCTCTGGAGTCAAGATTAGAGTTTAAGACAAGACAGTTACTGTATCATATTAGCCTAAATGTAAAAACAAATCTACAGACTGATATAGAATAGATAAACTTTGTAGATCACAACAAACATCACATTTTACAGTTTACATATCTAAGCCTCTATTTGTGATGAGATGGAAAAATAACAACAGGAATAACAATAACTCTATTCACACTTAACACCTGATTAAAATGTTCTATTAGGACCAACAAAACAAATTCTCAGGTTATTGGTCAGGTCAAAGACATTTTACAGCCTTGATATAAGTCATGACTCTGGATGATGTTCTAGGTATAAAATTAAAAAAATGACAATCATAAGTAATAGCTGCATATAATTCAACTCTGTGTTCATGCTCACATAATGTACATTGTTGAGAATAAATGCAAGGAAACATCTGAAAACTGAAGCTTGAAACCTCCTATCCATATTAATATAAACCTGTATATGGAAAAAATCAATATGCAGGGAATATAATGACTGTAAGTGAGCCAGAACAATTACACTGGTAGGCACATCCTCCCCGCTGCTTGACTGGAATGCAGATTCCACAGACTGGCACTAATGTGCAGTTCATTGTGGTTTATGGAAAGCCAGGTTGCTATAAGGACTCCACAATTGGCTGTTTCCACAGTGCTTCAGATTTCAGGCAAACACTTGAAAACATGATGCGGCACTCCTGGTGGAGGGAGCAATCGATGGATGGATGAAACGCTTTCATCCTGGATTCCTTGCTCCCACAGAGGAGGATGCTAAAGAGAATAACACAGTGTGGGTGCATACTGACTTTTCCAAGTGGAAATAAACCCTTTAAAATTCACATGGGATTCTCTCAACAATCCACCTTCACTGCTAAGAAAATATATTTTTGTCACCAATCTGTTGGTGACTGTTGTCTCAACAGTCAAATACCCACACAAATTTGAACACAAGTGTTACAGACAGGTTATAATATTAGAGCAGAGTTGGTTACAGTCATTTAAAACTATGCTGACTCAGCGAAGAATGACCACTGGGACATATATGACCCATCACCACAAACCACAGTTTTATGGCTATTACAGTCAATGAGGAGGAGAGCTATTTAAGATTTCTGCAATGAAGGTCAGCCAATAAAATCAGTGAGCAATCTCAACAGAGGATTTAAGTCTCCTTGTATTCATAATGAAATTGAGATGGTATTTAAAATAAAAATGAATCCACAAAGTTGAATGTTTTAGAATATTTTTACATCACTCTGATGTGCTATTATGCGCTGGTATGCTATGCATGCATTTTTTCAATTGACATAGTGATTTTTTACGGGCAGTGGGCTAATATAAACCTGACCTGCCCTCTGAAGTTTGGCTCAGGGTTTAAAGCTAAAAGAAGAAGGTATGTCCTATTCATGACAGATAAGAGAAAAATCTCTCTTCTCACTCACAAGCTGCCTGAACTCAGATCTGCTTCAGACCACGTAACAGGGGTGACTATTGTGATTCTGCACGCATACCATCACCCCCTCACCCCAGCCGAGTGCAGCTCCGCTCCGAGCACACACTGCTTAGACAGACACCAGAGTTTCAAAGGCATTTCATCGAGCTGCTGAAGCTACTTACTTCCACCGCTAAATACTGCTGGGGAATCTCAAGACTCTACTGCGGTCACTGAAAATTATCTGTGGTGGGAAATCTGTGAGGGGAAAGAGCATGAGGAGAAGAAGAAGAAAAAAAAGACCCTCCAAAGAAACTAAAGCTGTCCAAGTCCTTGGGAACAAAATCAGTGCAGTCAAAAAAATGCATTTATAAATCACTACACTACATCACTGTAGCAATTACCTCTAGCTGAGGCGAAGTTTGAGCACATTATTGGATGGATTTGTCCTTGCATTTGATGCATATGCAGTTAACGCTCAAAAATGTGCACAAACATGCGCACCACACACAGCAGAGAGTGTACAGCACAGTGAAAAGCTACCAGGTTTAAACATTTACACATTTGCCTTCTTTGGACTCAGTTTGTTACTTTTGGAAACCGCTCAGTTGTGGCAAAAGAAAGAAAGAGAGAAAAAAAGAGAAAAAGATGTCAATACAACACAGTAAAAACATACTTTATTATTCTCCAAGAGCCCAGGGAACACGAACATACACACACACACACACACACACACACACACACACACACACACACACACACACACACACACACACACACACCCACACACAC
>JAPMOB010226146.1:0-10015 GCA_029875015.1 Lepomis gibbosus
TGATTGGACGGCTGGGTAAAAAGTGACAGTGACGAGCGCAGCGTTTTCCTCAAAGTTGAAAAATTTTCAACTCTCGGCGACGTGAAAAAAACGCTCAGCGCTCGGCGCCCAGCGCGAAAAAGACGCTCAGCGCCTCGTCACGCTCCAGGCGTTTTTAGCAGCTCGGAAAAACGCGGCGCTCCCATTGGAATGTATTGAAAAAAGACGCTGGCGTCAGAAAAAAACGCTTTGGTGGACACGGGGCCTTACAGATGTCCAGACAGTCATGAACTGTATTCTTTTATTCTTCATCCAGATTCATTTTGATCCAGATTCTGCAAACACCTGCATGTGTTAGGAGTTGGTTTTGTGCTGTTGTTTTTCCTGTGTTTATTTGATATTGTCTTGGTTTGGAGTTTTGTTGTTTAGTTTATTTCGTTCATTTGCTTTAAGTAACTGTATTGTCTCTTATTGTATTTCCTTAGTTCTGTGTCCCAGTTCATGTCTTAAATGTTTTCTCCAGTTCTGTGAACGTCTGTATTATTTTGTCAATGTTTGTGCTGTGTTC
The DNA here is from genome assembly GCA_029875015.1 of Lepomis gibbosus. Classification (NCBI taxonomy): domain Eukaryota; kingdom Metazoa; phylum Chordata; class Actinopteri; order Centrarchiformes; family Centrarchidae; genus Lepomis; species Lepomis gibbosus. The sequence goes on from JAPMOB010226146.1 coordinate 548, forward strand.
TGTTTAATCTGGATTCAGTCTGTTTTCCCAGTTAGTTGTTAGTTTTTTTTGGTGTCTCTGTCTTTCCTGCTGTCTCTCTCTGTCTCGTTAACCTTGATCCCAGTCACCTGTGTTGCTCCCGCCCTGCTCGTTACCCCTGTGTATAAATGTTTGGTGTTTCTGTTCATTCCCTGTCCGGTCATTGTCGTTGGCAGTCACTTTGTGTTGTCTTGTCAGCCTGCCTGCCTCGTCTTGTCTCCCAGTCTCTGAATTTCCGTTTGGCTCACCTTATTGTTTGGACTCTTACTTTGGATTTTTGATTCAGCCACTGTTTTGTAAGTGTGCTCGCTTTTTGTTCGTATTAAACCCTTGGAACTGAATCTGCCTGTTTTGTGTCTGCATTTGGGTCCACCCACCTCCAGCCTCACCACACATATCACATAACAGAATGACCGGACCTGTTATGGACCCAGCAGACTTAACATTCCTGGCAGAGGATTTGAACGAGTGGTATTCCACTCTTGAGCGGTTGAACGCAGCAATCCAGGGATCTACTGACCTAAAACGCAGGCTATTTGTTTATGGGTTAATCGAAAAGACTATCTGTTCTAAGCCCAGGCTGCTGAACTTTCCCCCCATGGCTGCAAAGTTAGCAGTGATTTGGCGGTTGAAGGGAGACTTGATACAAATATTGGACACTCCTGTGGGCTCTGAGGCTGGTATCGGCCTGTCAGGTTCCCAGCCTGGTGGGGCTGCAGGGGCCAGCCATCTGCCTGTTCCGGCTAGCACTGCGGCGTGTAGCCAGCTACCAGTCCTGCTCACCTGCTCCTCGGATTCCTGGCCTACTAGCCAGCATCCTAGCTGTCAGCTAGTTAGCATTCCAGCGGTTAGTCCCCAGCCAGCACTACAGTAGCCACATGCATCATCTTCAATAGTCATATTCAGATTTCGCACAGCACTGGGTTTTCCTCTCAATCACAACAGTGTTTTCATTTTCAAATGCCAAAGCAACGTCCACAGTTTCAAACAATCCTATAAAAACATGTTACAGAGACCTTGTGCTGTGCCGTCAAATGCACACCCATTAAGGACTGAAACCATTTCTTCTCCATTGTCAGGGTTTGCGTGTGGTGAGACAATAACAGAAAGCCATGTAAACTGACAAACACTGACCAGCTATAACACAGAGATCATAACAGACAAAAACTAAACGAGAACACAGAACTAGGATACAGAGTGCAGAGGAGACTAAACCAAAATAATGAAAACAAGAACTAGGAGAAAATACAAAAACATGAACTAAGGACCAGGACTAAGAACAAAGACTCCAAGAAGACAGACAGAGACGGAGTGCAACACAAATCACAATACACTATATAACACTGAACACTATGACAGATACTAAACAGACTACAAATAACATGACTGACTGAAACTAAAAGAACATAACAGAACAGGCACACCCACAGTGTGACAGGACCCCCCCCCTCTCTAAACCAAGCAAACAGGCAGGGAGCAAACAGTCCAAAAAACAAAACAAACTTAAAGCCGGCCCAGGGTGGGCGGAGGGAGGCAAGGAGGAGAGCCAGAAAAACAGAAACACAGAGTCCAGGGAGAAGAACCAGAGAGAACCGGGGAGGTCAGAGGGTTGACTAGAGGGCAGAACAGAGGGGCCAGGCAGGGACACCTCAGGCAGACGGCCCGAGAACTGGACAGGGGGACATGACGGGGAATCCTTGGTCGGGCGGCCCGAGGGCAGAAAAGAGGGACCAGACGGGGAATCCTCAGGCAAGCGGCCCGAGGGTAGAGCAAAGGGTCCAGACGGGGAATACGAGGGCAGAGCAAGGGGGAAACAGAGTCCATCAGGCCACTCCGGAGGGCAACCTAACTGTCCGTGAAGAACTGGGAGGCCACAGAGTTCAGGAGGCACCCCAGAGGACGACCGAGCCGATCAGGAGGGCAAAACAGTTCAGGTGGTCGTCCCGGAGGATTACCCATGAGGCCGGGCAGACGAGGGAAGCAACAGAGTTTGGGAGGCCGTCCCGGAGAACAACCCAACAGGCCGGGTAGAACAGGGGGGTAACAGAGTCCAGGAGGCCGGCGGCGAAGGCGGAACTACTCCGGAGGTCAGGCATGAGGCTGGCGGCAAATGAGTGGGACCTTAGGTGGCACAGCTGGACTGACAGCTGGCAACAGGACAGCGGGGCTGAGGTCCGAGGGTGAAGCAGCGAGGCTGGGGTCCACCGACAGAAAACAGGGAGCAGGGGTCGATCGGACCACCGACGAGGGAACAGGAGTCGGCTGGGACACCAACGGAGCTAGTGCTGGTCCGACCACCGACGAGTGAACAGGAGTCGGCTGGACCACCAACGGGGCTGGTGTTGGTCGGACCACCGACGAGGGACCAGGAGTCGATCGGACCACCAGCAGAGCTGGTGTCAGTCAGACCACCGACAGAGCACGAGGGACAGGAATCGGCTGGGCCACCAATGGAGCTGGTGTTGATCGGACCACAGATGAGGGAACAGGAGTCGGCTGGGCCACCAACGGGGCTGATGTTCGTCGGTCCACCAACAGAGGATCTGGAGCTGGAGTCAGCTGGGCCACCAACAGAGCAGGTGGTGGTTTCTTGGTGGCTCGCCGATGGGAACAACGTCGCTTTCCAGCTGGCCTTACAGGAGGTGGACCTGAGCTTCCTCTGACTCCCTGGCCTTCATAGTGAAGAAGGCCAGGAGAGTCATAGTCCCAGAGTCTTTATTGGGGGGCTCGGGCACGCAGACGGGCAGGCCAGGTGGTGGGGTAGCTGCTGCCTGACGCTAGCTGCCGACTTGTTAGCTGGTCGCGAGCTAACAGGCTGAGGGGCCGATGAAAAGCATGTAGGCTGAGGAGCAGGGGTTGGGAGGAAGCTTAAAAGCCACTCAGGGACAGAATCTTTTAGTCCAGACCTGGCCAAAAGCTTCTTCCAACCCAGAGTGCGGATGGCCTCCTTAGCTTCGGCGTGACTGGCTTTCTTCCATATAAAACCAAAACCAAAACCAGTTCATACAGTTCATCAGACCATGTGTCCGCTGGGTCGAGATCAGGTTGGAGTCATTCTGTCAGGGTTTGGGTGTGGTGAGCAGGTTGTAGGACGCAATGCAAAGCAGGTAAAGTTCAAAAGGTTTATTTTATAAACAAAAAGCGAGCACTCTTACAATGCAGTGGCTGAGTCCAGAGAATCCAAAGGAAATAAACAATCCAAAACAAACAGGGTAATCCAACAGAAAATATCCAGAGCAGGTCAAAATCCAAACGACTGATGGGGGGCAATCAAAGCAACACAGGTGAGCAACACAGGTGACAGACATGAGACTAACGAGACACAGGCAGGCAAGGGAGACAGCAGGGAAAGCAGAGAGACTAGCAGGCAGGCAGATTACTGAGGGGAAAAAGACAAAACACTTGACAGGCAGAATAAATAACCAACATAGACAGAACACATGTAACAAAATACCAGACAAGGATCTAACCACAGACAATAACAGAAACCCATGTAAACTGACAAACACTGACCAGCTATAACACAGAGATCATAACAGACAAAAACTAAACGGGAACACAGAACTAGGATACAGAGTGCAGAGGAGACTAAACCAAAATAATGAAAACAAGAACTAGGAGAAAATACTAAAACATGAACTAAGGAGCAGGACTAAGAACAATGACTCCAAGAAGACAGACAGAGACGGACATGAGTGCAACACAAATCACAATACACTATATAACAGATACTGAACACAGGAAATAACCCAAAATACTATGACAGATACTAAACAGACTACAAATAACATGACTGACTGAAACTAACAAAGTAGAACAGACACGCCCACAGTGTGACATCCATGTGGTCATGCATCAGTTACACAATTTATGAACTGTGGTGCTGCTGGTGAGACTGTCTGAGGTGTCTCAGGGTGTGGAACAAACACACTGCAGGTTAAAGATGTCCAGACAGTCATGAACTGTATTCTTTTATTCTTCATCATGATTCATTTTGACCCAGATTCTGCAAACAGCTGCATGTCCAATCTGACACCACAGCTTCTGACATAGCAAAGTTACCCATAGCTGGGAATTTAATAACGTGGGTAAACAACGCTTACTCATCCACTCGCCCTGCAAACAACTATTTCCTCACGCAAAATCAGGAGGGCCAGCCTGTCGAGGAGCTCCTCAGCCAATCAGCACTCCCCCTCCTCGCTGCACGCAGCAAACAAAACAGGACAAACCCCGAGGAGGTTCTCATACAGCTCTCTGCAAGCACCCTGCATGCTGCCTGGATCTCAACCTGTGGAGAGAGTCGACATGATAACGATGAAAAGCTTTGGTGTTTTGATCTGCATGCTGGCAGCCCTAGCAGCACCTGAAGCAGTAAGGACCTTTTTATCTTACTTTTGCTGAAATGTTTATTTTCATGAGAATTTCTCAGACGTTTTGTGCTTTTAGGGCTCACTGACAGAAAGAAGAGGGCTGACATTTTCCTCATTCTCCTCTTCGTCCTCTTCGGAAAGTTCAGGTGAGAAACTCTGAAGGCTCTCTGACACAGTGCTTTAACATCACCGTCCTGAGCGTGGCGTCTGTCATTTCATGTGGTAAACAGTTGTGTTCTGCCTTAATGGAGGCACCTCTGTCACACCCTTTACTGCTGGTACAAACATATTTTGTTTTTGTGCTGATGCTTTTAATGGGCAACGCTGTGAAATAGGTCACAGGCTTCACTGCAAACCAAACTGGATTCATCTTTGTCACAATTTTAGTCAAAAGATGCTGTCGTTCTTTTAGGACAACATGGTGACTGCTACAGTGGTGGAGGACTGTACAGAGGAAAAGTGTCTAAATCAGAGAGTGGACGAACATGTGAGGAGTGGGATCCATTCACCAGGAGGCGGCACTTGTCTTCAGATGTCAATGCAGGAAGGCACAACTTCTGCAGGTAGGCGGCCATAACTCCAAACTTTATATACAGCCTGAAAATATTCAGTTTTGTTGTGGCTTTTTACTTCAGTGGATTTAAAACAATAACTGTGTGGGTGGCTGTAGCTCAAGTGACAGAGCGTGAAGTTTGTGGTGAACGTGGGGGAAACTTGCATGTCACTTTGGACAAAAAGTCTCTCATGTGAATGTGATAAGATTCAGCTTTATTGCCAGCTTACCAGTTCAACAAAATCTATAAAAACACAGACGCAAAGCAAATCCTTTTAGCATCTGACAAGAAGAATCAGAATCAGCTTTACTGACTGAGTGTGTGAACACAAGGAATTTGATTTTCTCAACATTACACACGACAGGAAGATAGAAAAAGACAGCTGAGTTTCCTCCACCAGTTATATTTTTCCTATACAGCTGTTTCTGTTAATTATCATGTTTTAGCCCATTGTGGAATTTATGTTTTGTTTTTTATGAATTTACAGCATTTTATCACGCCTGCCTAAAACCTTTGCACAGTACTGATCCCGAAAATGTGGTTTCATAACTTAGTGTTTCTCTATAACATTATATTCATTAGTAAATGCAAAACAAGGCTTTTAAATCTGTCCATCACTTATAGTGTCTTACTCAAGCTGGAGTACAAAGCCAACAGAAAGACAAATATATAATTTAAATCCTTTTTTGTACATTTTGATGGATTTGATGTTTTCCCCACAGAAACCTTGATGACCGCCGGAGGTTTTACGTGCCTTCCATAAGAAATGATGACAGCTATGTGCCGGGTTTTCCCTTCAGAATCCACAACAGTCGGCGTCCATGGTGCTATGTTCGGAAAAACCGGCAGCTGATGTGGGACTATTGTCCCATTCCACGTTGTAGATTTAATTCACGTAAGTTTATTCTCCTTTTAAAGTCCTCCTTGAAAATCGAAACCAGAGTTCCTCCTAATCATGTTAAAACGCTTCCCATGTGGCCCAATTTTCATGTTTTTTTTCCCTCTCGACTGTTTGTTACTTGTTTTCATCCCCCAGCTGCAGAGATGACATGTGGCCAGCGCACCAGAAGAAAGCAGATGAAGATCGTGGGTGGAACAGTTGCCACTGTGGAATCCCACCCGTGGGTTGCTGCCATATTTTGGCGCAGCAAATCCAGGGAGAAGGTTTTCCGCTGCGGGGGCAGTCTGATCTCATCCTGCTGGGTCCTCACAGCTGCCCACTGCTTCCCTGAAGGGTAGGAAGTGAGATCACTTACTGTAGCCACAGCAGGTGTGCAGGAACTAACTGGGCTTTTCTTGCGAATTTGTATTTCAGCTCCCGGACCCAACAGCACCGCTTATCCGTCACCCTGGGGAAAAACGCTCTAAATGAGAGCGACCCGGATGTGGAGCAAACGTTCAGGGTGGAAGAAGTCATCATCCATGCAGGGTATGACAACAGTGAGGGGAACTTCAACAATGACATAGGTATGAAGACGTCTTTAGGTGCTTCACTACTGGTGATGTAATGTAGCCTAATCAAAGCAGTAATTCCCTAATAATTGTTTTGTTCTGCAGCCCTGCTGAAGCTGGAGGCCAAACACGGGAAGTGTGCAGAGGAGACCAGCTCTGTGAAGACCGTCTGCCTGCCGCCGCCTCAGCAGAGCCTCCTGCCTGGTGTCACCTGTGAGATCGCTGGATATGGAAAGGAGAAACACAGTGAGTGAAGTCCTCTGAATCCCAGTTCAGTCCAGTCCTGGTGGACACCCAACCATTACTGTCACAAGGGTTTGTGGTGGTGCTGCAGGATTGAGCAGGTTGGAGGACCCAAACGCAGGACACACGAAGGCCGACTGGTGCAGTTCAGAAATTTGTTAGAGGCAACAAAAAGCGAGCACACTTAGAGGCTGAGTGGCTGATAAACAGAGTCCAAAGTAATCCAACGGAAATCCAAAATCCAAAACACGAAGAGACTGAACACCACAACACAGGCAATAAGGCAACAGAGGGTATTCCACACACAGAGGGTACAGAAGGTACAATAACCCGACAAAGACAGGTATATATCCAGGGACTAACGAGCAGGGCGGGAGCAACACAGGTGACAGTGATCAGGGTAAACGAGGCAGGCAGGCAGGGAGAGAGCAGAGGAAAACAGAGAGACTGACATGACAACCAGACATGGGGCAGAATGAATAACCAACAAGACAGAAACAAACACATGTTACAAAACACCAGAACACAAACGAGAAACACAGAACTAGAACACAGAGCACAGAGCAGACTAAATCAAAATGAATAGTGAAACATGAACTAAGGACCAGGACTCAGAACAAAGATATGGAACTCAAACCCAGACTCCCCAACAGGCCACACAGACAGGATCATGACAATTACACCCACATGTAATTCATAATAGGCTACGTGTCATTATACCAAAGTGTTGCCACAAAGTTGGAAGCACAATTTTGTTTAAAATATGTCTTCTTGTCTCCATGAAAAGGGAACTAAGGAACCCAAAGTACGTTAAAGTATCTGAGCAGAAGTGTCCAAATACTTTAGACAATGTAAAGTAAATCCTGCAGTTTTACTAAAACAAATTTCACAATTATCAAAAATATCACAAGTAGGAAAAAGTTGTATTTGCAATTATTGATTTGCTGATAAAGGAAAGAAGGAAACAAACAAAAAAAGTGAAAAAAAGAAGAAAGACAGAAAGAATACAATTGATAAATTAAGAAAAGGAAGGACAGAATGAGAAAGGAAATTTAACATGACAGATACAAGAAGGATGGGAGAAAAGAAAGGGAGAAAGATGAGGGAGTACGGGAAGGAAAGGAAGAATAAACCAATGTGAAGCAATTAAAGGATGTTAAAAGCTATTTAAAACATGACATCTGCCTCATCTTGTGTTCTAAAGAAAATCTACCATCAAAGCTTCACTAACAAGCTTCTCTGAGCTTTCAGCCTCCTCTCACCGTCTTCTTCGGCTCCATTCACTGAACAGAGATCATGGCGGTCAAATATGATTTCACTCGCCTTGTGAAGACCATGAGATGCAGATAAAAGCTTCAAAAAGATTTACATACAGTAAATTTCTCCCAAAGACCGAGACAATCTTCTGTGATCTAATTCTGATGTTATGAAAGTCAAATCTGCAGTTAACTGGAACCACCAGATTTTAAAAACCATAAAAAGTATTTTTTTCTGGTTTTAACAGCTTTTCTTCTTTCAGGTTTGTGGTATAAGTCTCAGTACCTCAGAGAGGCTGAGGTGAACTTCCTGGCTGACGATGTGTGTCGACGTGAGGACTATTATGGGAACATGATCACCCACAACATGTTTTGTGCCAGTCGTCCTGATTGGAGCCAGGATGCCTGCGAGGTATTCAGGACAAGTCCAAACTCGATCAGGATTTGCTTGCAGGGATCGGTTTGTTGATTTCATTTAATGCCGCTCGGCTCTTTCCCACAGGGAGACTCGGGAGGGCCTCTGGTGTGCAAGGTCAACAACAGGTTCTTCCAGTTTGGAGTGATCAGCTGGGGCGATGGCTGCGCAAAGGAGTTTCGGCCCGGCGTTTACACCCGAGTGACCAATTACAACGGATGGATAGAAGAGAAGACAGGGCTGTCATCCGTCACTGATGGCTCCATGTTCCCTCAGAAGTGACCTGAAGACATGAACTGTTGGTGCTGCTCGTTCTCATTTTCTATTTCTCCTTAAAAAAAAAGTCAAAAACAACAATGAATGTATCCTACTAACAAGTATTTTTGTGTATCAGGCTGTATAGTCATATTGTCAGAACTCTAACATGGTTCATATGTTGATCAGCGTGCTAGCATGCTAAATTGTGTTAATGAGCATGGAACAGAAAGGACATAAAATGCAAACGTCATTAGTTTTGCAGGTATTTGCTCAAAGTATTGGATAAATTAGACATTTTACTTCGAACCGAGAATGTCAACCTGCTCTCAGGGCGTCCAACAGCAACGCTTTCAGAAAAAGTGACGAAACGTAGTTATTGGACACCAAAGGTTCCCTTCAGCGTCTCTGGGGCGTTTCTTACAGACCGGAAGTACTGGCTACCTAGATACGTTTGTGTTAAATGTGTTAAACCCCCTCCTGCCAGTTTTAACTGCCATTTTGGTGAACGTTTTTTCTCAAACAGAGAATGGGGGTGTGGTTAATAGTCGGACGTAATACATTACTATGACAACCAAAAACTGACCGGCTGGAGTGTTCACTAACGACATGCTGTGTTAACATCACTACACTGTAAAGTTTAGTCCACTTTACTGTCTGGCAGGAGCAGCTGTTACTTACCCATGATAGGAACTAATGTGGCATATCAGCTGTTATCACTCACACAGCCGATGGTCCTGTCACGCGCTGCACACGATAACTCCCACTACGTTTGAGCGCTTACTTTATCGCGAGGGGGGGGGGCTCCGCCAATGCATTGATAAAGTTATATGTATTGGGATGATGTTATATGTATGATGCTTTGGCAATATTGTTCTGCAGTCATGCCAATAAAGCAAATTGAA
>JAPMOB010226147.1:0-23458 GCA_029875015.1 Lepomis gibbosus
AGAGGCTGGGGTCTACCACACCAGGCAGGACCCCAGATGCAGACTGTGCAAGGATGCCCCTGAGACAGTACAGCACATAAGAGCAGGGTGTAAGACGCAGGCAGGAACAGCATGCATGGAACGCCATAACTAGCTAGCTGGCATATTGTACAGGAACATCTGCCATGAGTATGGGCTGGAAGTCCCAAAGTCTAAATGGAAGACACCTCCTAAGGTAATTGAGAATGACTGAGCTAAGATCCAGTGGGACTTGAAAATAGTGATGGCTAATCAACCAGACATTGTGTTGATCGACAAACAGCAGAAGAAGGTAGTAGTGATAGAACCCTCAAACTCCTAGGCCTCTGGTAGTCATAATACTTCTAAAAATGACCAGCCACCATTAAAAGAAATACTATGATGTGAATCACCATGAATGTGAGGTAAAAGGTTTGTTACCAGCCTGTTCCATCATAAATATGCCTGCCTGTAGATACACTATTCTTTGATTTAGGCTTGCCATAAAGATGATGATGATTTATGAATACTCACACAAATATTTTTCAGTTTCTATGTCAACCCTGCCGACGATTTTCAAAGAGCCTCCAAGAGTTCCCTCAGACAAGTAGTGTGTTCCAAACCTCTCCAAAACCTTCCTGTAGGCAGCGTAGTCATAGACTGAGGGGAGTTTGACCAGTGCCTTCCACAACTCCTCAGATATTGGGAGGTACTGGGGAGAGTTGCTCTGGAACTGCGCTACTTCTATGTCATTCTTTAAAACCAGAAGCTTCTGTGTCTGCAAGGAGTAAATGAATCACTAAGTAAGATACATTTTACAGTATGGTTTTCCTTATCAAAAAGTCTCTGGGAGTTGCTGATACCGTGACAAAATTTTAAGTTCCTACATACCTGAGTCCTGTCGGTTGTCTCATGATGGTCATAGTTTCGAAATCCTTGCGTGGTCCCGGACACTGTCTGTCTGTTTACGGTATCCTTTGCATAGTGCCACTTACTGGTGTACATCTCATCACTGAAGTCATTCTGAGCTTTAACCTGAAAAGAAAACATTGTCAGCAATGTCTGGTATTTCACATAATTAAGAAACAAATAATGATCAACTGATTGAGCAAAGCAGATTTAAATTAATGCATGTGTGCAAAAAATGCACTTTACTGAGATCTTTAAGGTACCCGGTGAAGTTTTTGACCCCTAGTACTGTTGAGTAATGTTTTGACAACTAGTTTTCCAGCATTCACAAAAAGACCTACATACTCACCACAAAACTATCCTCAACAATAAACATTAGTTAAAACTCTTAAAACGAACTATGACAAGCAAACTCTTTTAGTTGTGAGTGTAATTATTATCCTCTCTCTATGGGCAGAAGCAGCATTGTTATACCCTCTGTACACCTGAAATAAACCTGCAATCTGTATCTGTTTATCCTGTCTGAATTCAGAAAACAACTATTAACCAAAATGTAAACGCTGGAAGTACACATTATGATCAAAAAGTGATTGGATTCACCAAACCATCTCTGGAGGTCTGGCTCGCACTGTAAAGTGTGTAAATCACTGTAAATGCAATATGTGTGGCGAGACAACATTCTTAAGTAAACATGTCATCTAATTTCCTTTGCAAAAAGTGATCTAAACGTGAACAAGTGGGATGGGTTTTCAGGTTTAGACCTGTAACAGATTTGCGGGGGCATGTCCAGGATTGGCGACACCTGGTGTTGAAGAATGTCATTAAATTATCAATCTCTGAACCTATGGACCATCATCAAGCCAAGGGGCTGCAAGAATCCAGGGCATCTGACTGCCGCCAGAGCGAGGGATTACAAGGGCTAAGTGCATCTGATGAGTGTTCACAATGACAGACAACGAGAGAAAGAAGACGGTTTGGACTGTTAAGAAGGGATTGTTCTGCCTTTGTGCTGATGAGATGTTCCAGCTTGCTACTGATACCCCATGGGCAGAGAGCCTGGGCCTGATGACGGACCACCTTCTCCAAGACGTTATGCAGAAAAGTGGGTCTCTAAAATGAAGAAGGCTTACAGACTTGCATCTGAGAATCAGTCAAGTTCTAGGGGAAAGAGATACCACCACATGAAGAGTCACTCAGCTTACACACCAAGACTGTGTGCAAGCTGAGTGAGAGAGGGTGCCCAAGTAAGCTACAATCATTCTGGGAAGGAGAACATTGGAGATTGAACCACAATGACTGCCAAAGGGGTAGCAGGAAATCAAGAGTTACAGCCCAAATGCAGACAAAAGAAGTGGAGCAAGTAAGTTAAGTTAAGCCTTAATCAACAATACCTCAACAGGGGCTAAACTTAAAAGGAGGTGATTAGGCAGACAGAGGTCAAAAACTGTAAATGCAGTCCAACATCAGTAAACAAATCCAAAATGCATATTTTAAAGTCAATAATCCAAAAACATGCAAGAGTTCACAGGAAACACAGAAGATAATAAAGAACACTGGGAAACACTGGAACACAGAATCAAGTTTAACAAATTTGCAACTGAAATGGAGAAACTCACTCACTAGTATACACCAAAAGGGGAGTGACTGATGAGGCACAAGTGAAAACAATCAGGGAAAAGTAAGGCATTCAAACTCACACGAAAACAAAAGATCAGGAAGGAAAGTGGCCAAAGAGGAGAGCAAAATACCAAAGTAAAACAGGAAACAGAAGGAATGAATAAATGACACAAGGAACACACAACACAAAGACAAGACAACACAGGAGAGGAAGGGCTTACCAAAATAACAGCAAAATCCAAACATCAAAATCCCAGAACCATGACAGATGCGCCTGTTTACAAAGTGACCCTGGAAATGGGTGGAAACGGAGTACAAACACTACACCACAACCTATTTCACTTGGTAATTTACCCCAGCAGAAAAACAAAGGGTGTCACTGGGAGTCACTCATAGGAATCCTTTCCATGATGTTGTTAGACACCTTGCATAGGAGGCAGCTTGAGCCCGTCAGTGGCAAAAAGAAGCATGTTTTGTGGATGTAATTTTGATGGGCACAACTGCCCCAAAGAAATTCATGGTTTGAGGGGTTGCCAAAAATTAACCAGATCTTAACCAAAAAGATGGCAGATGGCAGAAAATGCTTAAAATGCAGAATAAAAGAGCAAAAGAAGAAGAAGGCTGCAATGTGGCCAATGTGGGATTCAACAGACTAAAGATAGCCATGGAAATGTTTTATGAGTTAAAATATTGTTACATGTTAACAGGCCTTAATCATGTTGAGAAATGTTAAAAGTAAAACTGTTTACAATGAAAATTAACAAAAAAAGACAATTAAAAACTCCAGTTTTTTAAAAGTATTTCAGTGACCAAGAGAAATTTTTTTAGGATGACCAACCATAAAGCTGTACTGGATAGTACTGAGGGGCAGTCTGTAGAGAGTGTTGTGGACACCGCTCAAGACAGTGCGACACTGGCCCCCAAAGCTCTTTGTGTTGATGACACTAGCCCTCCACTTCTCTGACACCACATCAAACCTACAGAAGCAATAAAAGTGTCCCACTGTTAAGCACATGATACCTTCTTACGTGTCCTTGTATTGGTGCACAAACATCAATAGGCCTTTTTCACTTACCCTAGTCCTAGGAGATCAATGTTGGGTGGTAAAGCTGTTTCTGTACACGTGTATTTTTGAATGTCACAGACACGTTCATCGTGTCCATCTTCCTCACAGTCCTGATCTCCGTTACACACCAGAGTCTGGCTGATACACTTGCCTAAAGACCAAGCAACAGACAGACAGCTCAGTGATTGTTTACTTCTGTATGATTATGGGAGTAAACAGAATTTTATTTCTAACCCGATCGACAGCGAAACCTATCTCCACATCCATCCTCTAGAGGGCAGCCTTGTGTGGTTTCACAAGACCTGGTCTCTGACCGCTTTCCATCACAGGGGTTCCCTCCAAACTGTGAGTAGACAGCCATGGCTCGGCTTCTTGTCTGTTACATACCACAATATTACCAAAATAAATTGTACAAGCAAATAAATATAAAAGTATGTTCATCAATTTTAAAGAATAAAGATAAAGAAGAAAAATAATTAACTGTTTTTGTTTCCATTTCTGTCTACATAAAGTTATGATAATCATTGTCTAAATGGAGAAGTGCACCAGTCAAACAAGATTAAATATGTTTAGTGATCAATGAATCCTCCTAACCTGTAATTTGGTGCAGCCATCACACGCTGACCAATCGCCATAAGGCCCCCACTGACAATGAACTCTAGGGTCACAAAACCTTGGAAATAAAATTTAGATCAAATTATTCAACAAATGAATCCAAATAATCATTGCATATTTGTGTCATTTATAATGACGTGCTTTTAATTGTCAAACCAGTAAAGCAAAAACAGATTTACCCTTCGGGAGTGAGCAGGGATAGCAGCCATGGCAAGACTGCCAAAACAAGTTGTGTAATGTTCTGAAGAAGTGAAGATAACAAGAGGAAAGCAGAGAAGAAGACAAGAGAAAAGTAGAGGAGAAGGAAAGAATTGAAGAGAAACAATAACAGAAGACAAGAGAAAAGTGAAAAGATAGGACAAGAGAAGAGAATATAATAGAGGAGAGGACAAAAATACAAGAGTTTCAGTGGTAAATGCAGGACACAAAGTAAATGTAAAACTGTTCTAACTGAAATCAGTCATATCAAAACGTTCTGACAAATGTGTTTGTAATTTCCCTGTTGTTGAGTGTAAAATCTACTTGCCTTCATGGCGAGTGAAGCGCAGCAAACAGAAGAGTCTTGAATCGCCTTTGACGCTGGTTGTTTCTTGTTAAGGAGTCAAACGCTTGGAAGGACATTCCATAGAACCTCCTGGGGGAAACAATGTGTTTGTGTGTGTGTGTGTGTGTGTGTGTGTGTGTGCGCACACACGCTGTGGACACATATAAGAAAAAATATCTTTGAGGCAACTCCTGCCAAAAAGGAGTGGAGAGGATCATTCTGAAACTGAAGCAAAGATTTCTCTTTGGGTGAGAGTCTGCTATTCGCCTCATGACTGTCACATCTATTATTATAAATATTGTTATACACTAATAGAACTTTTTCACATCCGAAACTTTAATCTGTCATAGCAGGAAAAGCACAGATTAAACTAATAACACTAATTAGTGCCATGTTCTCCTAAGGTGTGCCGCAAATGAAGTTATCTATCATGCAATGTGGGACATCTAGGATCTTGGATCTTTTCCACAGAAGATACTTATCAAGACATATCACAGTAGGAAAAGCTCAGATGTAAATAATCAAACTAATGATTAATGAATTCACCTCCAGTACTTGTCGTCCATGTTGGCAGAAAGCTGACGGGACTGTTTCTACTGAAAATCTGAAATCTCACTGAACTGAACTGAAAACTCAGGTTTTATAGACATTTTCATCTGCCTATAATTTACCTCCCCAAACTCACATAACACATCAAAACAATGACATTAGCTGGGAAGTTAATGCCATCTTGCCACATATTGTCGTTTTGCCACATTTTAGTTAAAATTAGTCATGTACCATTCTAGTGAATCTTCAGTGAAACATACTGACTGTTTATTTTGTCTAAATGACTATTGTCATTTTGAACTCTCAGAGAGCGACTTGCTGCAGGAGGCACAAAATGAAAACAGATGGTCAACTGTAAGTGTTGCTATGTGATACTGTAGAACAAACACTGGAGGGCAATAGAGATTTAAGAACCATTACTACGTCATGGCTGAAAAGAGATTCAAGCTGTACAAATTTGTGGCTATAGTAAACAAGTACAGGAGATGTATAATGCTTTTGAGGAAAACTGCCTCAAAGCTTCCTGGTTTATAACAAAGGATCTATTAGGGCATTTCCAAAGGTTGACCTTGAGTTTAGTTTAGATCAATTAAAATGTTACTCTTTGTGATTTCTCCACATGTTGAGAGAAACAGTGAGAAAGAGAGTCTGGATGGTGAGGTCCATGACAGCCAGCTGTACATCTGCAGACAGACTTCTCTTGCAGCCAAACTTGAGAATCTCGGCCATTTAATGAGGAAGTGTTCCCATATTTGTATGTGGAATCCACATCTCTGTCTAATTATGGACATAAATCTGCTGTCACAGCCAGACAGGGGGCCATACTGTGCATATCCATCACATACTGGCATGTCACGAAGGAATACCGCTGACTTTGAGTTTTGGGATGAAATGTTTTCTAGCAGCCTTAGGGCAGGAGAGATTGTGTTAGTGAGCGGTGATTCTTGCTGCCTATCATTTCTTGAAATAAGCAAGAGACAATTTTGTCCTGCCTACAAATTTAGGATGCCAAATGAATGTACAGCTCAATTTAATATGAGTTGCAAAAGACAGAAAAGGTTACTTTTACTAGAGTAGCAATGAGGCTTTGGAAATGAGAATAGATTTTCTGCTTCTGAACTAATGGGAAAGGAATAAAATAGAGAAATTTGGGATGCACAAGCTCAAGCAAGTGTGCACACACTCTCAGCCCTTCATTCAAATTGAAGCTCCCTCAAGGTAAGCATTTCATTCCAGAATAAATTTCCAGGTACAGCAATTTCAGAGCAACAGGGAAATTGTGTGGCATTTTCTACTTGACTGTCATCCATGATGAGAGTATCTGACAATACACAGCAGTGTATTTCATTATTGCAATGTGTGTATATACTATATTGTATTTTATCTTTATATACAAAAAGATGTTTACACAACACATTATTCAAGGCAGCACCATTTTGAGGAAAATTCATCGTAATCACCGTAAGAAAACCTAATGTGATTTTCTTTATTTCTAAAACTACCACCTAATACTAAATGACTCAGCTACTGTACAGCAACAAGCCAAGTTGCAACACCTCAGGACAGAATAACAGTTGGCTCAGACAATAGGCCACCAGACTGTGCCCTCCATTAGTGCCGCTTCTGTGAGTCTCATGATGTTCAGAGGGCATTGTTGACCGCCATCTGCCCTGGAAGTTTGGTCGGCCAGAGAATGACAATCTATGAGCTTCAGACAGAGAGAGACTTAGTCGATGAACATGCAGCTTCCGTTCCTCAAGAATAAACTGTATTTCCACAGGTTTGTTTATGTCATTAAAGGGATATGTGTGTCCTGATAGCCTAGTTGTTTAAATGCAACCTCCGTGATTTTATTCACCCGCAGACAGTTATGAAAATATTGTGAGCCAGGTCAGTTGTGATGAAGAAGTTTTCGGAGACTGATGAAGTCTTACATGGCATGGTTTGTTGAAACCCGGCCGAGGAGGCACAGTGCCAGCACATAATGTGTGAACACATGGAATGCCAACACCAAATCTGAAGAATACTTCCTGCCTGGGGATATTTATCCTTCCTAGATCTACAGAGATTCAGTAAGTGTCCAAAACGAGGTTATTGTTCACACTGCTATACATGTGTGAAGAGTCTATTGGTTATTGGTTCAATCAACATATTTGTGTGTCATTTGCAACACTTTCTACATAGAGCCTGCCAGTCTATCTGTAATGAAACACAATAAAGATAAGTTTGACCATGGGTTATCTGACAAATGTATAACAGTCCGTCATTATTAACTCAGCTGTGTCAGTCAGTCAACCAAGTAGAGAGATTAGACAGTAGACAGAGGGACATTACGAAACTGGACCCTCCCCACTTCCACTCAGTCATGGAGTCAACTCTGGTCTGAGTCACCCTCACAGCCAATTCAAGTTCCTTAACCCGTGTAGGGTAAAAATACAGCAGCCAACTTGGGATGAACTTCCCTCTCCCTAGCGTAAATAGGATGTGATGTTACTCCTGCACCTTTACTCACTGCTATCACACGCTTATCAAACAACAGTTGTATTAAGGTTCAGGATTGATGATGAGGAAAGGTGTGTTTTTTCATTAATGCACATTGACACTAACTGGTCAAGCTGTTAATTTATGAAAAAGAGACATTATATTATTTTATGATAAGGTTTATATTTTTTGTAAAAGACTAGGCTATATATTTTGAACCTCTTTATCTTATATGGGAAACATTACATCTACAAATGGTCTAAGAAGAAACCACAAATACAACATTTCAAAATAGAAATCAAACATCATATAGTAAAGCAATTAAAACAGTTAAAATGTGAAAAGATTTAAACATTTTCCTTTAAACCCTTTGTTGCATGTCATGTTTTCATGTTCTGTTATTCTGACATTTTATGTACTTTTGTTTTGGCTTACGATTTCCGTTTGAGATGATTAAGATTCAATAAAAATAGTTGTATTGCTTATCAGACAAGAGTCAATATAATATTTTTAGCCTATATAAAATATAACCTTTAGGCCATGTCTTTAATCTGTGTATGGTAATAGAAATTTTAGCGTAGTAGTAGTAGTAGTAGTAGTAGACAGCAATCAACAACACTATTTTACTGTTTAAGCTATTTAGGCAATGTAAGCTATGGTTCCCAAGGAGGGGTCTAGAACATATGTTTGTTTGATTTATTTTAAGCTTTTTTCAAATATGTGTGTTTTCTTGTGAAATAGAAGTTATTTTACCCTTTCAGGCATCTAAACACTATTCAAATCATACAATTTCAGAAGGACACAATGTAGCTTTACATGTTCCTTTGCAGGTTGAAAAAAAATCTACTCTATGTCTTGGGCAAATGTGACCCTGAATTATCGAAAAACATACTAGGGTGTTTTTCTTCTTTCATGACATTTTGGAGATGGTTTCCAGTGTGTAGCCACCACATGGGGCCTGCGAAAAGGGGTCACAAGCCAAAAACGTTGATCAAATCACTGAGTTACAAGCCCAAAATGAATTATGTTTAGCAAATTATTGTGATGCATTTTCATGTTTTATTAACATGCATGTACATTTTAAAATAGAGAAAGAAAACTAATGTCAAGTTTATACATCACTATATGAGTTTAGAGGTAACACATAGGGGTGATGATCTGTGATGAACAAGGACATAAACCACCAGTGGTCAGTTCTGACCGGCCCTTTCAGACACAGTGACATTAACTCTCTCTCTCTCTCTCTGCGTCTCTCTCTGTGAGTGTTCCCTGCTGCCTCCCTTTGGCCATTTACAGTTTTCATTTCTGAATGACTAAAAGAATCATTACAATTTCCAGTTTGAACTCTGTCCCCAATAATGACTCTGCCTTTGTTGGCTTTTAATAATCAACCGTGCATCCTGGCCCACTGTTGTTTAATTTAAGTTATTTTATGTTTCTTTTCATGTGTCCGTCGTTGTAGGATTCTTGCTTTGCAGAAAAATTGCCACCCTGTGTCATAAAGACACAGGAGAGGCTGGTGAAATTACTCGTCCTCCTCCTCAAACTCCAAACTTTTTCTGAAACTGTGCATTTTGTTGCTGCCCCTCTTCAAACTGTCTGAATGCCATCTCTACCTCCCACACCTCTACCTCCTCCTCATCTGTGTGTTTGCCTGCGTGTGTGACAGAGAAAGAAAGACTTCCACAAAAATGCAGACGCAGAAGCACACACTAACATTGTGCATATGCACTTTCAAATTTCTAAATCCAAGTACATTCAAAACATGGGACAAGAATGTGCAAAATAATCTACACATAGGAGGTGAATGAGTTGTGCCTTTTCCTTCCCTCAGCTACTGTAATGTGCACTCACAGAAGCCAAAGCACTTAATATCCATCCAGGGAACTAGCCCAGAAGATAGTCAGAATAACTTGACAAAATACCAATACTGTTTTGTTACAAGTAAAAACTTTGACCCTAAAGTAAGGTGTGTGCACACAGCGAGCCACTTATATGAGTTATCTCTGTTTCCTCTTTGTGAGAAACACCTGGCTGCAGATGGCAGATGCTGAATTACACAATCTCAGAAAGTCACCCCGAGTGCTGCTGCCCACCCACCTCCATCCTCATCACCCTGGAAACTGGATGATTTTAGGATGCTCCTCTGCACAGACAGGGAATAAAATACTGGTATGTTAGCTTAAAAGCTGCAAATATACTTTAGATTTAGAGTACTGCTCTTTGGTGATTGAAATAAATTATTGAAATTATTTCATCATAATGGATTTAATAATATTTCTTTGGAAACCAACCAGTCACCACTCAACAAGCCAGAAACTGGTTATGAAATGATACTTCACTCAGACACTCATTAGGCATAGAAGCTTTATTTGATTGGCCGTTTTCCACTTAGAACAGAGTCAGTTTCATTTGAACAAAGGTTTCGGCGTTTTACAACAGCAAAGAACTCTTTTCACACTAGAACATAAAGGCAATGACAACAGTTTGGACCAGGGAAGACACAAATGTCCTTACAACAACGTTTGCAAGCCTTTTAATAGTCTGCTCATTTGTGTGGGCTCCTTCTTGTGTATGTGCATGTGGTAGTAGCAGTGCAACAACATTTAAAAATAAATTTATATAGAGATTTGTTTTAAAGGGTAAAAACATTTCCAGCTGTGATGCACTGACATCTTAAGAACAATATGCAGAATTTAACCCATTAGATGCACAAAGCTAATGGACCTTGTTGGTGTACAACAAATGTATATTTGTAGAACTTTTTCGTTCATGCACAAAACTGAAAATATGAACAATAACAACGTATGGCAGCTCAGTTAATGTATAGGTAAAATTAAATTAGTTAAATTGTTATCAGTGACTCTTTGCAATAATTTAAATAATTTACAATTCATTTGCAGTATACTATTTGCAATTACAGTATGTACAAACTTTCCACAATATAAAACATTTTAACATGAAACCACACTGAGGTGAAAGAAGTTACTGTTTAAACTTGAACTCATTTCCACACTGAAGCAAACAATACAAAAATTACTTTCTGGCTGATACTCAGTCACTCGATCACAGGAGACTTTTAGAAATGGCAATCACAAGACACATACATTCACAAATTCAAAGAGCTGAGTTTCCTGTTTTGGTTTTACATTACCAAACTAGACAAACAATGTCCTTACAGAATACATTCTCTGCAGAAAATGCCACACTGATCATAAGGTGTGTGGATGTTGTAGTATGCAATTTGTTTTTCTCCATGCATAATGCGCAATACCTTGCAGTAAAAATGTTTGCATTATCTTTCAGGTTGCCATTTCAAAGTCCTTTCCCACCTTCTATGAAACACTGCAGGGTATAGAAAGAAATGCATTAAACATAAATAAAAATTGAAAGCATACAAAATGTATTGCACCAGTATTCAAATAGCAGAAATTCAGGGGATTCAGAAACATCAAACACCAAAGAGCTACAGATAGATCTTAACTAAACATTTATTGTACTACTTTCCGAGTGTCAAAGTACTGTTGTCACATCAAGACCTTCTGACTCTGATTTTGGTTGATCACTCTTTTCTGACTTAATAAGAAAAAAAAAAAGTCTCTGCGTGAGTGTTAAGCAACTTTATCACCTGTTATCATGAAAGACACAACACCGTGATACAGCTCATGATGAGTCATGTACTGTATGCTGCACTACAGCAGTAAGTATATACGCACACACAAGGTGAAAGCATTCAGCAGAGGAAACACAGACGGTGGTGAACACTCTTGTACCTGGACGTACTGTATTTTTATACTTGGCTATCACGACTCCGCACCCACCACAAAATCTAATAAATTTGTCATGTTGGATTCCTAACCGTTAGAAATGACTAGTATCGACATTTACCCATGCTGCCCTCTCACTCTCTTTTTCTCCATGGTTTTGAATGAGTGAATTAATTGTTTAACAATGTACAAAAAACGTTGTAATAACACACTTTATCAAGCTGCTTTGAAACGTTTTTCAGAAACACTAGCAGAGATCTGACCAGGGGTGCATATTGTAAAAAGACAAACAAACAAAAAAAACATATTGGACTGGTTTCCCAAACAAGACATACAACTGCTAGCTACGTACACCAGCCTACAATGTGAGTGGTTTAAGTTCCACAGACATATTTCAAAACACCCTCTGAAAAAATGGTCACTGTCACTAGAATACCAAGAATGATTTTTAGCAGAAAGTTGATGTGCTGTTACCCTTGGCGAAGTGGTAAGCCTGAAAATGGTGCATTTGATCAGTGGAAAAAGCAGTTAGTTTTTACAGCACAGGAAGAAAAGAAAAAGAACATCTCACTTTTAAAAAAAGAAGATATTTCATCCCCCAAATGGGAAACAAACAAAACCTCATTCTCTTTGTGCTCCAACCAAACACTAGGGTTGTTTCTCCCATTCACAACCTCTCTTCCTTTTTGCCATTTCATCTCCCAATTCACTATAGCCCTAAATAAAGTGGAAGGAGCAGTGCAACTCCTCTCCTGAAATAAATGCCAAAGAGAAAAGAGTGAGAGCACAGACCAAACCACTGGTGATGACTGTGCTCCCTGACGCCCCCTGTGAGCTCTCAGGTGGCGTCATCGTCATCATCGTCCAGGTGATAGTTGAGGGTGATGACGGCGCTGATGAATTCTCCAAGCTCCACAAAGTCAGCTGTGATAATGTTGATGCCGCTCTCTCCGGGTCTCTGAGATCGGATCCACTGCATCATGCCCGGTAAAGCCCTGGGAGGACACATGAAAACACACACACACACACACATTAGGGGGAGCAAGAGTGGGAGAAATAAAGTCATAAAAGATATAGAGGATAGAAAAAGGGATGATTCATGGTTGGCTGGTTTAACACAGATAGGGGCACGCTGTGATAAAAGATCTCTGTGAAGCAGCATGAGATGTCTGCATGCCAGACACCAGCTGTGAGGATGACGCTCTGAACACTTGCTGGACATGTTCATGTGAGCTGTGCACCAGAGGAGGGTGTCACTACTGCAGATGTCTCACCCTGCTTTCTGCATGGCGAAATTCTACAACTTGTCTCCTCCTTATGCTTACTTTCTTGTTCTGTCGAGTCCTACACTGGCTGTCTGTGTGGCAATACGAATGGATGGAATTTTGAAGGTTGCTGACATCAAAGTAACCAAACGCCTGGTGGGAATGGCTGATGGCTGTGCAGTTACTAAATAAATAAATAATTCATGCCTAGAAAATCGATGGTATTGCTGCTGAGGCTTTTAACAAACTGGTGACATTAAGACAGAGTGAAATAAAGACAAAGCTGAGGGGAAATGAGGGGGGAACAAATCCTCTACCAGAACTGAGAAGGGGAGATATAGAAAGAGAAAGGAGATGGATGAGAAGCATCGCCTCAGGTTTGTCGCAGCTTTCAAATAAAAAAACTTGAACGAGGTCAGTGTCAAATGCCTGGAGATACCTGTAGAAACCAACATGCCTTAGGATTCAGTTATAAAATCCCATGATGACTCATGAGCATGTGTGTGTGTGTGTATGTGTACACATGCCCATGAGTTTTTGTTGTGAGTTGTTATGGATAAATCATGTTGGTTCAGTGGCCTCTGGTGCCCGAGGTGCTGCTATAATTGCGGTCTCACAGTGCCTGTGTATATGTTGAAAAAAACTGTGGCACCATTCATGCTAACACTGCATCATATTCACTAGTAGTGTGATACTGAACATGACGCAAACACACATAAACAGGTGTACACACCTCTCTGTGATTGTCTCTCTCAGTCCGCTAGCCACGCCCTTCATCACAGTGCTGGCCTTCGGTGTCAGAACCACCTGGGAGACAAAGAAGGTGCCTTTCCTCCTGCAGGAGACACATTAGGCATATACAATATATTTTTATTGTGTTTTTCGTTTTTGCATGTGACCTATTTATGTAAAGCACCTTATGACATTGCTGCAGAAAGGTGCTAGACACAAATACACTTCACTTTAGAATGAATTACTTTAAGTGCCCACAAAGAAACAAAAACACTTATTCTGTCAAAAATATTGGCATAATAATTTTGCATGCAAATTTCTGTCAGGTTTTGAAGAACATTTTTCCCATTACTGTCAACAGTTTCCTTTAAATGTATGTATTAGATTTTTAAGGTATGAAATGTACTTTTACTTGTTCATTTAACCCCAGTTCCTATTTTCTTAATTGGCTATTTTGAACTAACTACAGGAAATGTCATTAAGTTCTGAACTATGAGCAAAGTATCATCATTATGACAATAAATCAAGCTAGAACTATCATGGTTAGGGTTTTGGACATTTGTAATGCTATAAAACTTAAAACACTGGTAAATTAATATCAGCAATAAATTGAGGCAATAAAATCATCACTCACAGATGACAATATATCAAGTAAGTCATGTAACAAGTACAGAGATTCTATCCAATTTAACCCCATGCATTAGGGACATAGAGTGCCCACAGTTTAATAAATGTAGAGGCTGACCTGCGGTCAGTGACAGACGCTTGGAGAAACTGAACCAGCTTTTCTGGGTCTGTGGTGTTGGCCCAGGGAGAGGGCATCATCTGGCCTGGCCACAGGAAGGGCACCTCCAGGGCCATGGGGTGGTGGTAGAAGACAAGCACCTGGTACTCCTTCTCCCACAGATACTGCAGAGTCACCTGGGAATGGAGGTTGTTTATGTGTTCAGGGTAGCAGGACGTTATAAAGGGAGAATTGGTGGGAGATGACAAAAGAAAAAAATGTGATGGGTGCTGTATAGTAAACATAAGAAAAGCCTCTTCTGTGCTGAGGGACAGAAAACATTTTAAACAGGCAGCTGAGACATGAGATATACCTGGAAGCTTCTTAGTAAGCTTTATGTTTATTTGAATGGAAGCAAATAGAAATAAATAGAGGAAATTGCCTGATGTAATGCATCATTCTGATTATTAACTGACTTTGTTCAATACTCTGATTGACCATTGAAATTGTGAGGTATGTTTTTTGTGAAATAGACAGCTTTGCCACATAAACAACCACTGTTTTACATCTAACCATAGTGTATTGCTTGACAAGACAAGAACATAATAGTTATTACAGGGTATTCAAGAGGTAAAAAAAGAAGAAAACATTTCACAGAATGTCAGAGACTGAAGATACCTGCCAAAGATTACATTGCTAGTAAATTCAATAGACACTTTTGTGCAGTTGTATATGTAGTCTCTGCTTTTATTTATTTAAAAAATAAATTTGCTCAAGGATAGACAATATTCTTTACCTGGCTTCTGTTATGCTGCAGAGTTTCACGTCATTTCATGTAATTTATTGATACAAAATGTGTTGTTCTCTGCATTTAACCCACTCTAATTAGGAGAATTGTGTAGCGCGCAGGGAGTAGTTATGAGTTCAGGGCCTTGCACAAGGGCCTTCGTTGGTGGACTTGAACTGGCGACCCTCCAGTTCCCAAGACAAGTCCCCATGGACTGAGCTAATGCCACTCATTTGGATACAAGCAACATATGTTTTTATGGTTAAATCCTGGCTGAAATATTTTTGGTGGAAGACTATAGCTGCAATTAATTTACCAAGAGAGAACAAAAACGAATAATAATAAAATAATAAAAACAAAGAATTAAGATTACAGATGAAAACAATGTTCTTGCAGCTGTACATTATGCCTTAAAATAGACCTAATGACCACTGGAGAAGAGTGGTGCAGAGGGTTTAGTTTATTTTGGAGAGCAACTGTGATGTAAACGGTGACAAGGGAATAGTAGAGTAGTTTTACTCATAGACAAAGGAATGTAAAGTGGAGAGAGGAGGGAATACACGTTGAAGAAAGAACACCAGGTGTTTGTCTACTCTAAATTTAAACACCAGCTGAGATGACCCTATAGCACTGAGAAGAAGTTCTTTCTTTTTCAAAGAATCCACTAGTCACTATTGGTCTTTTTTCCTTCACGTACATGCTCACTTAAGGGTTGTGTGAGGGAGCGGTGGGAAGGTTAAATAACAAATAGAGAAAGGCAGCAGAGAGACAAATTTCAACACTTTTGTGCTCGACTTCTATGCAAAAGGGCAAACCCTGACAAAATGAACTATGATTAGGGATGTGATAACCATCATTCTGCATCTCAAGTGATCAAAACACAGAAATCACTCTGAGAAAACCATAATTATCAAAAGCCTATTGAACACACACACACACGCAAAAATGTGTTCCTGAGACATGTCCTTTCTCAATCAAGAGTTGTTAGAGGTGATAGAAGCATCTGAAATAAATATGTGGGGCCAGCTTCTAGGTCATTTAATTGCTTTTAATCCTACTTGCTGTTAAGTCTCTGTGAGTCGGCAGTACCTCTTGAGCGAAGACGACTGGGCAGAGTTTTTCTCCAAACACTTCTTTTAACATGGCCACCAGTTTTTCATGGTGCAGGTTCTGCACGCCATAGAAGTGGTTGAAGTCCAGGAACACGACCTCTCTGGCATGAGCTGACAGGAAACTGCTGATCTGCTCTAGACCTTCTCTCACCTAAAAAACACAAATATGAACAATACGTGTGTTAATAACGTCTTTAATGACATAACGATGTGAAATATAGGCACGAAAACAACTCTAAGGTACTTAAAATCTCTGAAGCACCTCGTATAATTAAGCAGTCAGTCGGCTCTCACGCATAAATATGCTGCCACATACACAGAAATGCACAAACATCACTTAGCAACCACAAGCAGCGCAAAATATTCATCACATCAAAAAACACTACATCTCAATGCTCTATGCTGACCGTGGCACTGAAGAGCCCGTGGGCGAAGAACAGCTCGTTGTCGGGGTCACGGGGCTTGGTGGAGATGCGCAGGTCAAAGAAGCGGATCCCAGCCTCCAGTTGGCTGATGAAGTTCATAGTCTGTGTAGCTAACCACTTCCTCATTAGCTTCTTGGCCACCGTGCCAAAAACAGAAACAAAGTTTTGCACGGTCTCCGGCTGCTCAGGGCCCACTGGAGACGCCTCGTCGATGTAGAAACTGAAGGAATCATGGGAACCTGGAGAAAGCACAAACATGAATGTGCATGCAGATATTGACCGCTGCATGTTTTATTTCTGTGGTGGGACACAGCTGTAAGAGTGGGGTCGGAGCTGCAAAACAGCCCGGTGCTATGGCAACAACAACAGAGACTGTGAATAACAGCATCCATGGCCATAAGTTATGAACTCTGACAAATTGAAGTGTCTGTGCTCAGATATACTGATGTTTTTCATCCAACACAGGCATAACAGAGCTAACAGAGAACAACAATGCTGTGCTTATTGTTTTATATTTTTCTTATATAGCTTCAAATTCTCAAATCGGTTAATTTTTTCTACCTGTTTTGTACACCTCCAGTTACTATTTGTTGGGACTTTTTGTTACAGTAATGTCCGCCCTAATGCATTTTAGCTCTGTAGTCTTCCATAGATATCTCAGTTTGAGCCTGAAAGTTAATTTTTTACCTTAGAAATAGCAGTTTGACAAGAATACGTCGTCCGACTAACGTGGTGTTTCCAAAGCTTTCACACATCTCGTGGTCTTCAGCAGATAGTAAATGGACTGTACTTGTATAGTTCAATGCACTTTACGCTACATGTCACACTTACCCCACTCACACATATTAATAAACTGATGGCAGAGGCTACAATGCAAGGTGCCAAGAGGATGAGATGCTGCAGGCTCACAACACTGGGTGTAAAAAGAGTCCTTAGGTTACAGGGGCTCATCAGAAACAGAAACTAATCAGTCACACACACACACTCACACACCGATGGCACAACCACTGGGAGCAATTTGGGTTTCAGTATCTTGCTCAAGGACACTTCGACATGCAGACTGGAGGAGCCAGGGATCGAACCCTTCAGCCGTCCCTAATGATAGAGTAGCTCAGTTGTAAGACGGTTAAGTTGCTGTTGTTATCCAAGTTTGAAACAGTGGAGCAACTCCACCCACTCCACCAAGATGTGGTTAAAAGCTGGGACATTGTGTTAAGAATATTTTGTGAAGATTGTCTCAAGTTTCACATTGCATGAGCAATAATAAACAAGTGAATGTGGCAAAATTCTTTTTCATTTGCAATATACAGAGAGCTCACGTCATCTGTCTTTAAGAAACATATCTTATGTTTTTCCCTGCAGTGGCAGAACTTTTGAAGAATAAATATGACAGAAGTCTAATGGAATGGCTATCTTCTTTCACAAGTCACTTCCCTAGTTGCAGGTGCTATTTGTAATTGTATCAGATTACTCAGTGAACAAACAGTGCTCCTAATTTAGACAATGTCAGTTTCATTAAATTGATTTTCTCATACTCCATCATACTGTATATCTTTGAATTTAAGTGTAGACTTTTTGATTAGACCAGATGCCAGTAAGATCCTCCGCCTCTGTAAGTATGACCTTAATATCACCTAAATTAGTCTAGTCCCCAATTACTCAATTTGCAATTTCAGACCCTTGTAGATTTTCTGAAAGCCTCATTTCTATTGCCCACGGTTCCTTCACTGTGTTTCTTGTAAATAATATGATCCTTCATTCTGTTTCATCTTATTCATGTAACCAATTGTTATATTTGGCCATACTCATGTTTCAACAAAACATGATCACCTTGGTGATTCACTCAGGATGTATTGGTTCATTTCATTTCAAACCATAATCTGAAAAGTCTTTAAGGCATTTTCAATAGGTCAGATAATAACTTTTGCACTTAGATGACAGCTATTTCACCCTCTACTGAATGTATAAAGGACACATAGCTCCACAAGCAGAATTTGATAGATCTCTGACAGGATTGCTGAACTACTGTCTGCACTGAGATGTACAAGTTGTGAATAAGTTGACCTACCATCAAATTTCTAGCATGCCACCTATTTCTTCTGTAGAAAGAAGTCCTGATGAAAACAGTTCTATGGAATATACTGAGTAACTGGATGTGTTTCTGGAAAGATACACGCTGTTAGATTTTTCTATCCTGCCTTGAGCATGACAAACACATTTCCATTCACCGCCATTGTTTTGGAGTGGCAGCAGAAATGTCAGAGATAAGATATCTCTAAATCTCAGTGAACCAAACAGAAAAAGGATTAAAATAACTGAGAAAGGTATACTTTTCAATATCATTAGGTTAAAATAATCCTTTAAGCAAAATCTCATTCAAATGTAACTGTTATTCTGTGAGTTGCATAAAAATAACTGTTCTACAATCCTATTAGTGGCAGTAAAAGTTAGACTGAGAAAGTCAGTCAATATATTGAAGGATTCCTAGGTGACTCTTCAGCATGTCCTTGCAACTGATCCATGAAGATTCTGTTAGCAAGGTCTGAAGATCGTGTCTCCTGCCATGTCTGTTTGAGAGTGAGAAAAGCGTAAATGTATGTATGTGTGTGTGTGTGTGTCTGTCTGTGCACATGTTATGCAAAATGGGCAGACGGTAATTCTGGTATCCTACTCTCATGGTCTCACTGCAATCAAGTTCTCATCCTCTTTTTGTGTCTTCATCACATAGCCTCCCTTATTCACAAAACAAACGTACACCCACCCCTCCTCCACCAACACAGACACACACACAGCCTGAATTGACCTTCAGCTACACTCCAGTGCCAGGTCTTCGCAGTCAGCCCAGAGAATGACCATAAGCAGGGTGGACAGCTGAATCCTGGGGCAGGGCAGCAAGCATCACTACAGGCTGAACTGTACCACCAGGGTCTCAGCATAACAAATTATGACCTTAACCAGTAGCAACAGCTGGCTCTGCTGTTGTTGTGGAGAGAGATTTCTCTTTGAAACCACACAACGTAATTATCTCGCAATTATTTTCATTATCCCCTAACCTACCATTCGTTTTCCCCATTATTCAAGTGGTCTATAAAATGTCAGAAAATTGTGAAAAATACCCAATTGCAATTTTTAAAAGCCCAATGTGATGTCTGCACTTCTCTCCCCAACATATCATGACAATATATATAACAGGTATATACAACAAAAATGTGCTAATTAATTGTGCAGCTAGGTCCATAGCTATTACAGGTCCATAGGCCCTTTCAGAACCAAAGCAACATCAAAATCCGTTATTTCCGATAGTCAGTCCACTTCGCTTGGGGGGCCGAGTACTTTCCTGTGATATTTATTGTCATGATTTGTTGGTGAAAGAAGTGCAGCTCATTTATATTAAACTTAACAGTCCCCTGGGATCATGCAACTGACTATAGCTTAGTAGATTTTATTAAAGGCTCAACACCTGAGGAAACAAAATAAGCTTGTCTGTGCTCTACCTTAAAAATGTATGACAAAAAGCCTGAGCATTACACTATACCACGGAGAGAAACAATCTCAGAGGAAAACACAGTGGCAGAAGGGCCAAATAATCTGCGAAGAGTGCAGAACATCCATAAAAACCTGCAGAGAAAGCTATGCGGTGAGGTGGGAAACTACACTCTCGCACAATCAAGCTTTGCTACCTCACCTCTGAACATGATTAATTACTGTTTATGTTTTGATCCCCCCCCCCACTTAATGCTGTGCCATGTCTCAAGGTCAACACACTCTTTTGGAAATGTATGGAAACATTTGTAGTTTTGAAGTGAACTGAGCAGACAACAAACTGTCCTGCTCATTATTTCTTTATTTTGTTATTGTTTTAATTTTATAAATAATCCCAACAACAACTCAGAATTGAGTCATTTCCCTTTTATTCTTGTCTACAGGATCTAAAACTCCACATTCATTAGACAGTATTTGATGTTTGCCTGCCATAAAGTAGACAAAAACGTGGTATCTAAATGATGACTATAGCTATGGTGTGTGTGTGTATGTGTCTAATTGTGTCAAAAAGTCTAATGTGCTGGTAAGGACCTGTATAGTGATTATGCTTTGGTTATATCTGATCATAATGATTGAAAGGCCCATAGTCCATCATTTGGAACAACGTGCATACTCTAAACAAGACTTTCTACTCACATACTGTTTAATGGCTTTAGCTTAATAGATATTAAATAAATAGATAGTCAAAAAGATTGTCACAGCAGACATGAAGAAGCTGATGTCCTACTGGTGGTGAAGGAGAAGTGAAAGTGGAAAGAGAGAGAGAATGTGGAAAGAGAGAGAGAATGAGCCAGGGCAAAAAACAGAGGCACATAAAGGCTGAAAGAAGCTGGCACAATGATAACACAATTCCCTTAATAATGATGGCGAGGATGATCAGGGTGACAATGGTGGTGGGTGACGATTGTTACTTCAGAGAATTGACCTGTGTTGACTTAGTCATTCTGACTGAATGAGAGCAGACCACTGATAGAGGACACTGGTGGTTTATGCCCTTTTTCATGACAAATCATTACTGCTCACCATGGAGTCTTTCAACATCTATTTTAGGATGCTGAGGAGCGAAGCAACAGGGTGGAGATGAGATAAATTATACTAAAATATAGATATGAGCTCCAGACTTGCCACTCTCTCTCCTCTACACTTTCCCCGCACGGACCATCTCATGATTTTAAAGTTATTCTTCAATCTCTGCTCTTTCCATCTGCTTTTTGCAGCCCTCTTTTTGTTCTTCCTCCTGTTCAATTTCCTTCAATCTCAATTTGTCTCCTACCTTGCTACTCTTTTCCATCTTGTTCGAGTGGCACTATGCACAAAGTACATACATTTCCAATAAAGACTTAGTTATTTGACTTTTAGAATCAAGATAAATGTCCTCCTGCGGGAAACTCAATGAACTGCCAGTGTTGAGGCAAAAGCAGCCTGTGGAGAATCCATATCACACAATGAGAAAGATCTACTATAGCAACTTGAGAAAAAGTCTGCAAATATATCAAGATGGTTTATTATGAGTTCAAGTGTACCACCAGAGTTCTATACTGATGTGAAGGTTAGTATTCTTTGTAAAAAGAATACTAATCTCAACACTTTGCTGTCAGTTGTAAAATCCACATAATGCTAAAAGTACATTGATGTCTGAGCAATTTTAAAGTCATTGTCTGAAGGTAAATAGGCAGAATGTGCAGCGGGTCAAACACAATGACTTTGGTCATTACAGTACAGTTGAGCTAAACAGAGATTTATGTGGGTCGTGACCCATAGGGGAATATTCATTACAGAAAATAGATGTGCCATTCCTCTCTCTATACAACCATTTGCTTCATTTCTCTAGGAGGAATATTCTCTCTCTCTCTTTGTTTTTCTGTCTATAAGACTATTTTCTGCTCCTTTGTTTGTTTTGAATTTTACTCCTCTGTTTTTCAGTGGCTTTTAACTGGATCATGTCCTGCCCTACGAACATCTCGCTGCACTACCAGTGTTTATCCCGGCATCTGATACCATTCATCCTCCTTATTTGAGAGCTTAAGTGGTAGCAGAATGATCTAGTCAAGGAACTGATGGACAGATTTACAGCTGGAAGTCCTGGACTGGCCTTTTTCTCTACCCCGAGGGAACTGAAAAGACTGAAGATGCCTATTCTGCAACAGATTTGTTTTTATTGCCTGCAAGGCCATCATAACTTAATACTGTTGCCTTCACCCTTTCCCCCACGGCGTAAGGTATGCTTACCTCTGGTTAAGCCTTAAGCAGTTACAGTCAGCCATTGAAGAGGTTAAGTATAGCTCCCTTAAGCCCTCTAATGCAAATTTGACACTTGGGTTCCATGTGGGCATTGTAGTATCTGTGAGATAAAGTCACTTATCCCATCGAGATTGCCTGCTTTGAAGGAAGTCAAACAAAATGTAATTTTCTAGCAAATGAATCCATTTAATAGCTAGATACAACCAAATGTCTAATTTTGAATTACTACATTTTTTCCTGATGTATAGAATAATGAAAGTATTTTGTAAAAATGAAAATAAGTATGTGCTGATTATATCTTGTCCAAATCACAATGATATTATCAAGATCATTTTTTCAACTTAATAGAAAATTAAAATAAGCCAGCAACAACATAAAAATCAAATTTGTTCCTTTCTCAAATTTGTTTAATTACCAGCGGTATGTCAAAATGAGCTAGACCATTTGAACAACTAATGATAAAAGGTGCACTGATAAATACTTTTAAATACTAACAAATCACTATGTATGATGTGAAAGGGGTAAACATTTACATAGAATTATTGTATTTATAAGGGAAATGAAATGTCAGGCTATATGTTTGTTGACTGTTGTAGAGTTATTCTGTTCCCTAGTGGTAAAAAAAATGTACACAGCTTTAAAAAGCCAGAAAGGAAAGATCTGTATTATGTAATCACGTATTCCACTTATTCAGAGCGTAAATGTAAATGTGATCATAAGTTTGAACATAGTTAATTCATATAAATGACACAGACATTTAGACATATAAATTTACATTTAGGTATTACGCACACCTGTAGGACACAGATGACTGGCTGACTGGCTTATGCCAGTCAGCACATACTCCTACGTCTACACTCATACCAAAAATACTGTTAATCATATTTAATTACTATGCTACTGAAAATCTGACAGCCATTCCTTTCCCTCCAGTAAAGCTTGTTTCATGGTGACAGAACCACAGAGAAACAGATTGACAGTATCTGTGGCAGCATACCTTTGCTTACCACCTCAGTCATGAACATGTAGCCAGCCAGTCTGCAGCACTCACCTAGCAGATCTAACAATAGCCACAGAGAAACAG
>JAPMOB010226147.1:23473-38063 GCA_029875015.1 Lepomis gibbosus
AAGTAAAATTGTAACTACTCCCTCCCTCTTTCCCTTCTTCTTTCCCTTTAATGACCTCCATCTTAAATCTGCTACTACTCCCTCAACCTTTCCACAATTAGCTATAGAGCAGAACTGTCATGTAAATGGCTACACCTGACGTGGAGACTCCATGGGTCGGCACAGTGTGAGCGGCATGTGGGGCCAACACAGAGAGCTGAGTCATGTCTGAACACAAACATGTTCTTATCTCACAAACAAGGGGGTTCTGATCGGCGGAGGACCGGCTAGATTTATGCTCATGAAAATATGCATTCTTTTTAGATAATAACTGATACAGCCACGTTGCACTTGGCTGCCGCACTGTCGTGAGTCACAGCATAATTAACAACTCTATAACTCTGTAACAACTCTAAATAAACAACTAGCTGGTCAATAGTCACATGCCCTCTGATCAAAAAACCCAATCTACATCTGACTGTACTCAGTAACCTCTTGTCTAAAAATTGTTGTTTTTAATTTTTGGTTCTAGTAAAAAATAAAAATAAAATCTTTTCACAGCTGCTCTTCTTTTTTCTGGACACATTTCAGTCAGGTTTCACAACGGCACTGAGTGTGACAAATCTATTGTAGTGTATTGATGTCTTGGGACTGGATTTGAATTCTATTGGACCTGTCTATTGCATGGATTGTCAACCATGTAGTTGGCATTCAGGATCAGGCCTCGGAGTGGTTTGCTTCTTTCAAGTACAGGATTGATAACTTTTTTTCTATTGCACCTATCTCTCTCTTTTACATAACATAACATAAGCTTCCATTGGGATCTGTTTTTAGAAATGGTAAGATTTCTTATCCTGGTTACACTGAGATTATGCAGCTGTCCATCTCCTTGAAACCTGCTGATGTTTTTAAAACTTCTCTTCATTGACATTAACAAGAGCAAACGTCCTCACACCAGCTGTGTCCTTAGTGGTAGGTTTTCCCACCTAAGAAAATAAAACAGTTTTTGTTCATTTAGGGACCCAGAGACATGCTTTTATCTCTTTGCCTATTGATTACAGTAACTCTTTGTCTGTGGGAGTCAGTCAGTCGGCCTCGTCTCGCCTGCAGCTTTTGCAACATGCAGCAGCGAGGCTCTTCAGGAAGAGAAACCATCCTTCTCCCTGTTCTGGCTTTCCTGGTTAAATAGAGAATTGATTTTAAGTCTCTTATTTGTTTTTAAAGCACTGCATGAATAGGCACAAGTGTATATATCCCCTTCTTTAGATCTTTTGACTGAAATTGCCAGTCCATTCTAAACTCCAAAATCCATGGGTGATTGAGCATTTCCAGTTGTGACGGATTAAGTCTTTTGTGCTCACGCTTTTGAATGTAAACTACACTTTCTGTATTTATTTATTTTCATTTTAATTGATCACATTTTTAACTTCTCTGTAAAGCAGTTTTGTCAGCATTTGTTCTTTTGATGTTCTATACATAAATTGTCTCTACTTGACTAATATTTAATTGCAGGCCCTGCAATGGAAACTGATTTTCAATGTCTCTGTAGAAAAAGGTACCTTTTATTTTATAGGTACCTATATATTATATACATACCTTTGCTTAGTTTAGCTGACATTTCATCATTACTGTCAATTTCAGTCCACATGACAGACTGAGGCAATATTCTTCGGTTTGTTAACCCCTATACCTTTGTTAGTGAAGATCTAAATAAAAGGGTAATGGTGACAGCACATCCAGTATGGTATGTAGATACTCTCTGTCCTACAGTGGCTGTTGCATCTGTCAAACACCTATGCTACCTCAAGCATCGATAACTTATGTATAGCCATATACAGTATTTTTATATCATTTGGCTGTGTTAGCTCATATACCAGCTACTTCAAACATGACAAATATATGCCAACATTGTAAAAATCTGATACTGATTAACTCTGTCACCACAAAATCTTAAAATTAATTCAATGCTAATCATACAGAAGATTATGTATACTACTGAGTACAGCTGTGCAATGCTGGCAACACAGACACAATGGTGACAGTTTAGCTTTTTGGCAACAACAATCCACCATGCCATCACATCGCCCCCACATGGTAGAGTACTCCAACCTGCCAAAACACTTTGGCCTGGATCAGTAAGGCTGTCAGGTGAACTGTCAGGTGGTGATCTGACAATCTGTATCAAAATGAAGAATACTGAGAGCAGCTAAAATGCAGGCCACAGGGCCAATATCAAGTAATTATAACTAATTAAATGGGACAGAGCATGTTCCCATGCTGCCTTGGCATGGATGAACTGTGGTGTAACACAGCACATGTCGTGTGATTCAGCAAAATTCCAAGCATGAGGTAATTCATGCCATGCTGTTTCTGTCTTTCAGTCAGTGTTTGATTAAATCTATGATGAACTGCATGTGTCTTGGCATCCTCCAGAGCAGTGGTCAGTGCTGGTAACATGCCACGCCTCGTTGGACATTAAGCTCAAATGCGTCTGCATATGAAATGCCATCATTGCACATGCCAAGCCTAAACAGCCAGGTATCAGCAGCAAGAAAGAAATGGATAGAAAGGGAGAGTGAGACTGACAAAGAGAGTGGAACGAAAGAGAGAGGGGGGAGCACAAAGGATTAGAAAGGCAAGAAAATGAAGAATGAAGGTGTTTTGTGTGGAGGTGTGATAAACACTAGGCAGCAGATATGAAATTAACTGGCTGCTAATAAGACATTCCATCAGTTAGATCCATGGTTGGCTTTACAATCAGCATTTCGAGTTTGAATGGAGCTAAAGGAGACCTGCACACCGATTGGCTAATTGTCCAACAGCCCATTTTTCTATGGGAAGCGCTGTGATCATCTGAGTACACAGACTGGACTGAATCCATCCCACTCCCTGTCTCTTCTCCTGTATGGCCACCACCCCATTACAAACGCGAAAAGTCCCACACAAAACAGAGCTGCATGGTTAATCTTTCTCTTCTAAATCTTTGTAGTAGCTCGGGGTGTCCTTTTTTACCTGAGGTATCCTCATCGTTTGGATTATTAAATGGAGAAGCCATAAATCATCTGGGTCTTATTGATAACCTCCAGACAGCAGACCATAACAAGAGGAAGCCTCTTCACAATACATGGCACTTCTCCGGCTGCGCAACAGGTCTTGCCCTTTGTTCTCTAAGGAGGTACAATGAAACTAAAGCCATATTTTAGGTTGCAGGAGCTGCACATCCTACAAAGTGAAACATCAAACTTAGCAAATTAGTAAAATATTTTGATTGTTAAAACTAATACCATATTTATTCACTTCTCATAGAGATTCAATGCGCGGATGAAAAAAAAAAGATGGACATACTCCTCTCCCATTACACTTGGGGTAACGTAAATGGACACTTACCTGGAATAGCCAGGTTAGTTAGAGGGATAGTGTGCATACTCTGCGGTAAACTTGCCATCCAGTCCGCAAACCGCATGTCGCTTCTCCCGTGAGACGAAGCCATGCTGCCGCCGTGCACAACGCTCCGTTCTCCCGGACCTGTGCCTGCGCAAACCTGGAGTCGCGCTCTCTCTCTTTCTCTCCACACACAGAGGCACACACCCACTCTCTCCCTGCCTCTCTCCCGCTCTGCCATTCTCCCTCACACACACAACCACCAGCGCGACCGAAAGCCAGTCCACACCACCCGTAGGCTTACACGTCGGCGGGAACAATTATGAAAATGCGGTTTGTTGAATGGACTGATCCAAATACATGGCAACATTCGATGGTTAGCTTTGCAATAATGCACAGTAATAACGCTGCAACAATGACACGGATCAGTTTTAAAATCACATAACATGATCAAATTAATATAGCCTTTACAAATCTTTCAGCATTTCTCAAAACGAGGCAAAACTAC
This sequence comes from Lepomis gibbosus, assembly GCA_029875015.1. Lineage (NCBI taxonomy): Eukaryota > Metazoa > Chordata > Actinopteri > Centrarchiformes > Centrarchidae > Lepomis > Lepomis gibbosus. The sequence continues at coordinate 27,342 of JAPMOB010226147.1, forward strand.
CCCAAAATCCATGCTTTTATGTAATGAAGGTTTATAACCACCAGTGGCTGCATACGCATATTTTGGAACAATGTTATAAAGGCCTACCAAGGTAATTTCATAGTAGGAAGTTGTGCACCTCGAAGCCTATTCATGATAGAATATTTTGAGCATTTCAAACACTAAAAAATGGATTTAAAAATAACAACTTTTGAATATGATCATAGCCTGCAAACTATTTTGCCAAAGATGCACATATATGCTGAAAATAACAGAGATTTTGTAGTAGCCTGTTGGAGATACCATTATGCCATTACACATGGCTGAAATGAATGCGAGGTGTAAATAAGGAGGTTCAAATGTAACTCCCAAAAGACATAGGAACATTTCTGAGGACATGTACTTGGATGACTGAGAGCCATATGGAAGTGATTCATTATCACTGCAATTAATCAGTTAATTATTGCAGTGATGCTGAATAAGTGGCATATTGACTGTGGTAATAATTAGCAGGATGGTCCCCTTAAAATGAGTAATTTAACAAACTAGGTCACAATGGTACAAAGATGGTGAATATAACAAAAACCGCATATTTATCAAGGTATCAACCACAATGTTTGTCTGAACATTATAGACCCCTTTCTCCATTTCAAATCTGTGTCCTGTGTTTCTGGATTCATGTTTGAGTAAGTAACATAGGATGAAGGGTTGATAATCACTGTGGACACAGAAATCAATATTGATATAACCACCCTGCATAATCAGAAATTCCTTACAGACTGTCAGATAATATGCTTTGCGTAGACTGTACATCTCTATGGTTTATCATCAGTGATCACCCTTGTTCCTGGTTGGATGCTACATCAATAAATGATTAGCATTGTGAAAATAATCAAAAGGAGTAATAACTATACTCTGGAGAAACAGGCCTAAACGGATGGTTAAAAGCTCAAAGCAAAAATGCATCCACAGTTGTACCCAAAAGTGGCTAATGCCAGTCCTGCTTGCATCACACTAAAACCTGAAACCTGAGAAAGAAAACTGTTCAGTAGTAGTAATGTAAAAAAGACAAAAGTCAAAATCAAACTTTCAGAGATCATGCGGTGCAACATCGCAACATCCATGTAAGGGGGCCTGCACTGTATGTAGATAGAAATGGCTCATTCTAAGGTAATAAAAACATAATTTTATTATGTCCAGTCTTTATACACCACTGAAAACATGTTTATGTATATTATTTTGTATTTCTGTCAATATTACACACTGGACCTTTAAGTTTGGGAAAGCTCTCATATAAGTTAAAGGAGTTTTCAAACACTTTTCCAGGTAGCTTGCCACCAAGGCAGCCACCATGTACAAAAAATGTACTTCCATTCTGCCCATGCTGTCCTCAGTATGCACTATACCTATTCAAGGCAGAGAGCAATTACTCGTTCTAATGTTGTAATTTGTAATGAGTCGTAGCACTGCTCATGTTTGAACCTATTTGTTTGTGTAAAAGCCTAACAATTCTCAAATTCCTTTTTCATTGCATTTCTGTAATAGTATGAGAAATAGGTTAAAAATGTAGGCTTATAGGGTAACACTCTAGTTTGAGTCATGAAGGGATGTGCTGGATTAACATCAACAGCCGGTGGCAACAGGCCGTCACTTTCTTCCATTTTTCTGCTTGATGATCCAATCCAGTTGATCTTCTTGAACCCAAAAGCCCACTGGCTGAATTCTCCAGTTATGTAACAGCCCTCAGGTAATAGTAGCGCCTCTCTACACGAGTGGAGAAATCACATCAAGAATGTCAATGCAAGTGCACCATCCATATATAGAAAAGTCTAACCTGTAGTGTCAGAAGCCATCACTCTCAAAGCAGTCATTTGCTTTTAATCAGAGTGTGTTTTGAAAAGCGGAATAATTTGAATGAACGCAGAAGCCAGAAACTGTTGGTATTTAAGTTATATCCAATAATCATAAGATGTAGAGAAAAGAAACAATATACATGCACTTATTCCCCTCAGCAAGCAACATTGTATTTTATTTTATATACAAAGGCAAGCGGACCACAAATGTCTGAGTAAAAAATGTTAATGCTTCATGTTTTTTGGCTGAAATGTTTGTATTCCCACCAACTCTGACATATATGATGCTGAGAGAAAAAAGGCAGAGGTAATCATTAAGAACATGTTACAGTCAGACCATTACTTTTACTTATACATTTTCCAAATGGAGAAAAACATCTATAAACCAAGGGCATTTGTTACTTGATAAAGTGAAAATACTGTGCTGAACAAATAATCACTGACCTACAGCACACATTTATTCTCTAAATTCATTACATTTAAGCTCTCTATATCCTGTTACAGTAACCTATTGATCGACAGTAAATACGATCTATGTTCAAGTTATGCACAAATATTAGTAAAAATGAATAACTTAATGGTGAAATAGGCAACAATGTAATGTTCCCCAATCATTTGCCCGATCAGATGAGATGCTGACTCCATTGAAACCCATTCAGTTAATATTAGTGAAGACCAAATCCTTCTGATATTTGCATGCTGATTACCAGGGAACTGAACCAGTCATTTGTTTTATAAGCTCATTTGACGAGTCGAAGGCTGCTAAATCACCAGCTGTTTACCACTGAGAAATGAAAGACAGGTTGTCACAAACCCCCCAAAAAACAAACAAACAAAAACATTTCTCAGATTCATTGTAAGCACTTCTAGATTTGCTGCATGGGCCTCAGGTTGGGAGATACCTAGAAGACACACGACAGATCATGAGGAAGAAAGAGATGTCTTGTGGTTATGATACTTGAACTTAGAAAATGAAATATTGTGCTGGTAGCCAAACTGTTATGTTACTAACCTCAAAATCTGTGCCAGTGCATGCCTTGATATCCTCAGGAGTGAGCCCCTCCCACACTTCTATCAGAGTCAGGCCTTTCGTCTTATCTACATCAAACACAGCCTGGTCGACAGAAACAGGGCAGAAAGAGGGGGAAGGAGGGAAAGAAAAAAGGGATGAGATGTTTAGAAAGAGACAGATGGTATGGATGATGTGACATAGACAAAATGGTGACAATGAGTCTCTCCTTAAAAGATGGGGTTGAACCCTATGATGTGTGGTCACTGGGGTCACAGACAAGGACGTAGGGGCCTCAATTTTCAAAGCGACCTAAAAGGCACAATAAACCCCCCACCCACTTCAGTGTTACCCACACATGACAAAATAGCTGCAATTATTGGTGACACATACATGAAAGAACTCAGAGAGTGGTCCTCAACTCTGTGGACCTCTACAAAGTAGTGAGCAATTACGTTATAATTGTTGCACTACTTTTAACAGTTGAAATATCAAAGAAAATTAAATTAAATTAACAATAATAAAGTTGAATGTAAAATGTTGGGTAGAGGGTGAAGGATCTCTTCGGATAGCACAGTTAACCTGACATGGTTGAAATAAGCATTGTGAGTTTGTGTGGTTAATTTGGCCTTTGTATACCTCTGATCAAACTTCCACAACACTACAATGTGAGGAGTTGTTCTGAATTCAAATGTATGCACAAAACTTCATAAATGAGGCCCCCAGAGTTTTCAACATTAATAATGATGCTATACATGGCCAAAGGCATTGGTCCTGTGGCAGAGACCGGAAGGTGGAGGCTTTCTGTAAATTGCCAAGAAGAATACTGTCAAACCTGTCATTTACACTGAGGGTCCAAAGTCTCACAAATGCTGGAAATGTATCTAAAGATATGGTCTGTCTTCTGAAAAGTAGCAAATCAATCTGATACACTAATGCATGTAGAGTACCTTCAGCCCTATTATTACCCCTTTAAGCCACTTAGGAGCCTAAATAACTATTTTCATTCTATGAGCCATTTCAACATTAGGGTGACATAGTTTAGGACAAGATGACACTTGGGACAGAACAAAAGCGTTTTGGTCTTAGCTTTTCTTTTTGCTTGGACCCCCGCACATTTATTCGAAACCCTGAAATTTTCTGTGGCAATCTTCTTGTTTCCTCCATTGGTTGGCTAAGGATTTGGATATATTTTAAGCATAAACATGATGTTGGAAACTGTCTTTTGGAGGATTGTCTTAGAGTTTGTATAAGAGTTTCCACAATCCAGTTAGGAGTAGAAATTTTGTAAGCTTTTAAACAAGTTTTTTTAAAACTAAAAGTAATTAAAGAAGTGAAATGATATCAGTTAACAGACATCACGTGAAAGGTCTGACATGCCAACATAGGTAGGTGTACATTCAGGACAGATTATACAATAGCCCTTTAAAACTGAATCTGGAGTGATATAATTATTCCTATTTATGCACACAATGCAAAACATATTTTTATGAAAAAAGGCCACGCACACTGAGCTGAGCATCCTGTTGCTTCTCCCAGCAGGGACTTGCATGCTAAGCCACAGTCACATCCAGACAAAGCCCGTCAGGATTCTCAGCTCATTAGGACCACGCATACAGTGACAGGGCAGGAGGCAGATATCTCACTCCAATATAGCAAGACAGAATGTCACAAGGAACAAGGGTCTATAGGTAACACAGACACTGACATGGATCTCTAATCATGACACATGTCGCAAGTAATGAAGGACAATGAAAGATTTGTCAAAATCTGCCATTGGTGGTGATATAAGTGCGACAACAGTGTGCAAGGGCTATGTAATGTCAACGTGAGCTCACAGTTTGACATACTCTGCTTTAAAATGCACAAGGCCGTGGCACAAAATGGTCTGGCTAAGTAAAATAAACAAATTCACTATTGAGTAAAGTAGTTTCTGATATCTACACTTTGCACTGAAAAACAATCTGTGCCTCCATTTGCAAGGCAGCCTTTTTGTTGTGAAGCTGTTGAGTCACCTTTCTTCACAGTCAAAGTCACCACCATCATTAACCAGATTGATGCAAGTTAGTCATTAAGAAGCTGCTGTCTACCTCATGTGTTGTCTAACGAGAAGTGGGCTGAATGTCATGTAAAAACAATAAGCCACCATCATTCAGACCAGTTAATGCTTTAGACAAAAGTTAATATAATAAAAAGATGGGAGTAAATAATACACTTTTTACCCTCCAACAAATTAACATCAAAAGCTTAAGAAGCAAGGAGCAGACGTGAGGTGTGTTCAAACAAAAACTCACAGCAGGTCTAGTGCCGTACTTAGGGATGCACCAAAATGAAAATTCTTGCCGAAAGCAAATATAATGATAAACTTTACCAAATACCAAACAAGGTTTTTCACATTTTTCCATTTATTTTTTCTTTTTTTTTTTACCACTGCATAAACTAAATAGTCAAAATGTGCTTTTTATTCAGTGTTTCCTGCAGGATTTGGAGTGACTATGGTGGGAGGGTCTGAGACCCAAAAGGGTCCGGTAAAGCAAATTACATGTATCCATTTACTTTTAATGGACACGTAATATGTTTTATACTTTCTGTGAATATAATCCCATTAATCTTATTTCCATACTGTATAGACAGCTTATTTTGAAAACCGGATGTTGTCACATGTGAATCCTCCCGCTAAATTCAGTCTGACCCAATTTGATAATCAATGTTGTGGCTCTCCTTGCGTATCATGAAGACTTTATAGCCTCTCTTCAGGTTGGACTCTCATACGGCAACACTTGTCTTTGTAAAGAGAGCACAGAAAGTGCTTTTTTGCTATTTTCAGCCGATTAATTTCGATGGCAGTACATTCGGTGCATAACTAGCTGTACTTAATAGTTTGAAGCTATCATTCATAACGCTGACATTTCTAAACAATTCTAAATCAACATTTAAATGCTGTGCAGCTTTCTTGTGTTCATTCTGTTTAAAACCAATATTTCTACACAGTTGCATATGAAGATTAAGCTACACTAATGTTAGTATTATACTATTTGTAGAATTACATTCCAGTGGTGGTGCCTATGTAGGATTGTCCAAAAGTCCATTTGCTGGGGTTTAGCCTTTCAAAAACAATATTTTCATTGGAGTTAAAAAACTTTTTGCGAAGAAAGTTGGACCTGCAGTCCTACAGACGTGATCATATCGCAGTTGGAGAGCAGCACAGCAATTTGAAAAGATTCAGTAAAAAAACAGTAGAAAAATTATTTTAACATATTTTATGATTTTTCAAGAGCGCCACCTAGTGGCTGATTGGTTCCAAATCTCATGCCAAGTCTCAGTGTGGAAGGGGAACTACTGTTCCAGGTTTCTTGTGAATCAGACAGACCTATGTGTAGACCTATGTGGTGACATTACTTCATTTGTAGCGCTATCTAGTGGCCCATTGGCATGAAATTTTGCACATAACCTCAATGGGGCACAGGAAAGTACTGGCCCAAGGTTCATGTTAATCAGTGAGACCTATGTGAAGACTTCCTGTGTTGTTGCAACCTAGAGGAAGTTGTTCCTTTATAACTTGCGCATCATTTTGATTATGAAAATTCTCTATATAACTTTTGATCACGAGGGTCCATGGATTCTACATGCAAAGTTTTAAACAGATCAGACTCAGGTTTTGCAGGGGTAACAAATCATCAGTGGAAATGGATATGGTCCTTATCACAAGATGCAGCTCAATTCAGGGAACATGCGAATATCAGCTTTTTGAATGTGTAACGCAGTATGTAGGAGTTACTGGCCAAAGCACACTTACCTTTATTATAGCACCACATGGAGATGAAATGTTTTGCCTCTGAGGTGTGTGCACCAGTCTATACCTCTCCTGTGAATTTCACTTTGATAACTTTCATGGTGTATGCTGCAGTATCACTATTACTTTTCAAATCTGAGTGATTTCAATAGAGTTCCTTGCCTGGCCCCTAAAAAACAAGGGTGATGATGTCAAATATGAAGCTTCGCCTGAAAAACTCAATAGAAGCGTCAAATGCAAAGAAAAAAGACTTTTGATACAGCCCTAAAAAAAACATAAAATAATTCCACTTTGCTGCTGGAATAATAATTGCTGTCATTGGCACTGCTGTCATTATGGAAAAAGCCACAGGTAACACTTTTCTGGGCCCATTATGATGAGTGAATAATTCAGGACTCATTCTGCTGCATTAGCAAATGAATGGGCAATGCCTTTTTACTTAAATCATTCTCTAAATAACTTGACAGGAGAAAATACTGACAGACATGTAGACTATCATCATGGCAGAAACTCAAGCACCAGGGGTCACAAAAGGTATATGATTTACTCATTGCACAAATCATGAACAAAAAAATTAACCCAATCCATCATTTCAAAGACACTGCTTCAAGCGAGCAAGCTTGTAAACAGGGGAACTGTGTTTAAAAGAAACGGCAACATAGTGTCAAAAATGATCTAACCATATAGAGAAGCAGAGGACACTGCCAGAGGCAACACCTACCACCCAGGGTCTTAAATCATAGCAAAAATATTTAGGACTAGAGTTGAATTATCATCCTTCCTGGCCATCGCGATCGAAGAAGGATGCTGTGTTTGTAGGAATATATTGTGTATGTCAGCATCTTTGCATGCGTCTGTGTGGAGGGAGTAAGAATTTTTTTTGGCAGGTTTGGAAGGCCCCTATTTCTGCTCTCATTTTGGAAACAAATTGGAGCAGAGGATTTAATCATGTAAAGATAGCAACCAGTGTAGAATACATTTAGGATAGCCATTCTCAGGCTTATTAGGGAACTGTTTGCCACCAGTTTTATAGCCCATCTTTTTCTACTGCTGAATGCTTCCTCTGGTGATCACACCACAGCCCACATGTAATTTAATACACAGTGTTGTTAGCTAATAAAGAAGAAAAAGCTCAAATGTTATGCTTCTGGCCTGTTTTATTTTATTCATTTAACCGTAAGTTGCTGATTAAAAAGGTTCCACTTGACTTCAGGCAATAAGCCCTAATTGGTTTTGTGTCCAGTGTCCACATCTTTAATACATTTTTATCTTTACCACCACATCAACAATGTCATGTTATTAACAGCTGTTTGTGGCACAAATGCCCTGGTAATATCAGGTGGCCTTGTAAATGGTTACTTTTTTTGATTAGCACAGATAATTGTTTGTCTCTTTATTATCGTCATAGAGAAACATAGTAGCAGAGCAGGCTGTTGCTTGAATTTCAAATGTATCAGCAATTAAATTATACCACAAGGACTCCAAAAAGCTGTCATAGGCAAGCTGAATCACACAGGCAATGAGGAGAAAACAATTTCCTCTCATGGAAATGTCTCATTGTGTGTCTTGGCTGTTTTTCGAGTTTAAAGGCACTTTTGAAGGCCTATGCTTTTTTTCTTGCTTATACCTTGCTTTTTGAATATCAACTAAAACAAGGGTGCAGACCACACTTAATTAAATTTCTAATTTGAATATTACCTAAAAACCTTACATTAACTATAATTAAATTACTGTGAACCAAGTGCCATACACATACACAAGTAAAATCCTCAACACTGCTTGTGTTTTAATCCCCCCCCCCAAATTTTTCTTACTGAGGACCAAGATGTGCTCTCAGTTCTCCCTGCCATGTGCTGGCACATAGCATAAAGACACACACATACAAAGTACAAGCATTGATAATAATATATAGATATACAGATGGTGATGTGTAATAGATGATGCCAATGAACAATGATTTTTCAAAACCTAAATTTCTGATCAACACCAAATTCTAGACGGTTCTTCTTACATTGTCTCAAAGTCATGCCATTTGAGCAAAATTGTGTTTGTCATGCAGTATGTTTTGGCCACTGTTCTATTAGGTACACAAGTTTCAGCATGGTAGACTTTACTCAGAAACAATATGAAACTACAGAACAGGTGAAATAATTAAAATCAACACAGCAAAAACGTCTCGAAACGACTCAACACAGCATGTTCAGGGGCTTCATGTATAAAAGACCGCAGAAATATTTTATTTGATGGTTTGAACTCTTGGATCAGCAACAAATGAAAAACAACGGAGTGCCAGAGTGTCCCAATGGCAGTCAATGTAGGCGGCACAGAGACTTATACAATGGCTGAAATAAAGAAAACATGGTCTGACAGAAAAATGGATGTTAATAAAAGACTAGGAAAAGAGGTTTTCGGACATAAGGTGATTGTGAGGAAAGTCAGAAAGCACATATTTTTGCTTGTTCACAAACAAAAGAAAATTCTGCAAATTTAATTTTGCAAATTATACTACTCCCAAAAAGGGTTTTAGGTAGTAAGGTAAACATATTGTCCATCACATCAAACACATGCCTGTTGGCTCATGCAGCATTAGGCACGAGTGTCACAAAGTATTTAAATGTTTACAGCAATCATATTGAATAGTTCACACCTTGCCAAAATGAGCACTTCAGTCAGTAGTATCCCCCACCCAGAGTATCATTTGAAGATGTAGGTTTGACAGGTGAACGCATTTCTTTAACGTTGGTTTTGTTATAAATGGCATTATGATGAGGACTGATGAGGATGGAGTGAAGTGATTGTGAGAGAGCTTTAACTGACCATGAGTGTCAGGGACATACAGGGGCTGATGAAATATTTAGCAGACACTGATTTGAGATTTGAGTTGGAACTTGGCTTATTTCTTTTACAATTGAAAGGTGCAGTTTGGAATAGTTATGGCTCACTAGCGCAAACACAAATATGATAAAACGGGTGATACGATGTGTAATTAATTGTGAGAGGCATTATAATACAATTCTCACATCATGGTCATTTTTATACATCTAACGTGTGTGAAAACCAGCGTACGTAACCATGTGCGTAGACAGTGTTTATACATAAGGCCCCAGGTCTCTTAATGTTTGCTGTTCACATATATATATGTGTTTGATGGCAATAAAGTTGAGTATTAATACCACTATTTGCTAAAGAGTGGGGTGACAGGGCAAGCAAATCTGGCAAACATGCAGTGATACCCTGGTTGGTCTTTGTTTAGTGTCTGATACTCATTTTTTCTTTTATTGAACCTGAATATGTAATATGGGTGTTTTCATTGACCTAGCTTTCCACTTTTGTTGACAACAATAGCACGTCATGAGTATAAAAATAATTTAATTGGCGGTCTTGCAAGCTACCAGTTTACTAAGCTAATAGTAATTCCTTTGCTACTGCAGTGACACACTCAATAAAATCACTATATTATGTTGTGCTGACAGGACAAACGGAAAAACATGTCAAGATGACAGCACCTTTTTTGTACAGTTTGGTATATTGATTTTCAAAACAAGCAATCACAGAGAGACCTGGAGGTACTAAAAAGTTGGTTTCTTAACACTGCTGCCAAGTATAAGAATTTTGGCAATATCTGGGAGGGTGCCAAGGTGACAGTCATATGTCAGCATTTTTGAAAAGCTCAGTTTTCCCTTTCCATATCACAAAGAGAGACTGGCATTGTCAGAGGAAGAGCGTTTTCAAAATGTCAACATTTAGGGATGGACTATGCGTGTTTGGTGTGGGCCACATGGAGAGAAAATTTTCTAATTAATTTGCTGGGCAACAGAAATGGTATCAGAAAAATAAGTTGGACCAGGAGGGATGTGGAGGCGAGAAAAGAAGGAGTACAAAAGAATAAGAGGAAAATATGTGTTGATAGAGACAGAAGGAAATGAGGAAAGAATGCAAGAATCCAAGTCATTACTAAAAAGAGTCATTACTAAAAAGAGTAAAAAGATGGGGACGCAATAAGAGAAGAGAGTACTAATGGATAGAGAGGGAGGGAAAACAGCAGGAGCTGAAATGAGGAAGGTGGAGAGGAGGAGGTGGTACTAGTG